>LPNX010983596.1:210721-323221 GCA_001517045.1 Pseudotsuga menziesii | reverse complement strand
CATCATCAACATCATCATCCTCATCCTCATCATCATTGTTCATCACCCTCATCCTCACCATCATCATCATCTTCATTGACACCCTCATCATCACCATCCTCCTCCTCCTCATCATCATCATCATCATAATCCACATCCTCATCATCATCACCCTCATCCTCATCATCATCATCATGGTCATCATCATCATCATCATCATCATCATCATCCTCATCATCATAGTCATCATCCTCCTCATCATCACCATCATTGTTCATCATCATCTTCATCGTCACCATCATCCTCATCCTCATCATCATCATCATCATCATCATCACCATCATCATCATCATCATCAACCTCATCCTCATCATCATCATCATAGTCATCATCCTCCTCATCATCACCATCATTGTTCATCATCATCTTCATCGTCACCCTCAGACTCATCATCATCATCACCATCATTGTTCATCATCATCTTCATCGTCACCCTCATCCTCATCATCATCATCACCCTCATCCTCATCATCACCCTCATCCTCATCATCATTAGCATGGTCATCATCATCATGGTCATCATCATCATCACCCTCATCCTCATCCTCATCATCATCATCATCATCATTCTCATCCTCATCATCATTCTTCATCACCCTCATCCTCACCATCATCGACACCCTCATCCTCATCATCATCACCATCCTCATCATCATAATCCTCATCCTCATCATCATCATCATCATCATCACCACCACCCTCATCCTCATCATCATCATCATGGTCATCATCATTATCATCATGGTCATCATCATTATCATCATCATCGTCATCACCCTCACCCTCATCATCATCATCATAGTCATCATCCTCCTCATCATCACCATCATTGTTCTTCATCATCTTCATCGTCACCATCATCCTCATCATCATCACCATCATCATCATCATCATCATCATCATCACCCTCATCCTCATCATCATCATCATAGTCATCATCCTCCTCATCATCACCATCATTGTCCATCATCATCTTCATCGTCACCCTCATCCTCATCATCATCATCATTGTCATCATCCTCCTCATCATCACCATCATTGTTCATCATCATCTTCATCATCACCCTCATCCTCATCATCATCATGGTCATCATCATCATCACCCTCATCCTCATCATCATCATCATAGTCATCATCCTCCTCATCATCACCATCATTGTTCATCATCATCTTCATCGTCACCATCATTGTCATCATCATCACCATCCTCATCATCATCATCATCGTCATCGTCACCCTCATCCTCATCATCATCATCATAGTCATCATCCTCCTCATCATCACCATCATTGTTCATCATCATCTTCATTGCCACCCTCATCCTCATCATCATCATTGTTCATCATCATCGTCGTCATCATCATCATCATCATCATCCTCACGTCATCATCATCATCATCATCACCATCCTCCTCCTCCTCCTCCTCCTCATCATCATCCTCATTCTTATCCTCCTCATCATCAACATCATCATCACCCTCATCCTCATCCTCATCATCATGGTCATCATCGGCATGATCGTCACCCTCATCCTCATCATCATCGTCACCCTCACCCTCATCATCATCATCATCACCCTTATCCTCATCATCATCATCATGGTCATCATCATCATCATCATCTTTATCATCACCCTCATCATCATCATCATCATCATCATCATCATCCTCATCATCATTGTTTATCACCCTCATCCTCATCATCATCACCATCCTCCTCCTCCTCCTCCTCCTCCTCCTCATCATCACCCTCATCCACCTCCTCCTCATCATCACCCTCATCCTCATCATCATCATCTGGTCATCATCATCATCATCCTCATCATCATCATCGTCATCCTCATCCTCATCATAATCATCACCCTCATCCTCATCATCATCATCATAGTCATCATCCTCCTCATCATCACCATCATTGTTCATCATCATCTTCATCATCACCCTCATCCTCATCCTCATAATCGTCACCCCCATCCTCATCACCATCATCTTCATCCTCATCATCATCATCATCATCATCATCCTCATCAGCATCATCATCATCATGACCCTCATCCTCATTAGCTTCATCATGGTCATCATCATCATCATCATCACCATCATCCTTGTCATCATCATCATATTCATCATCCTCCTCATCATCACCATCATTGTTCATCATCATCACTCTCATCCTCATCCTCATCATCATCACCCTCATCGTCGTCATCATCATCACCCTCATCCTCATCAGCTTCATCGTCACCCTCCTCCTCATCATCATCATCACCCTCATCCTCCTCCTCCTCATCATCATCACCCTCATCCTCATCAGCATCATCATGGTCATCATCATCATCATCATCATCATCATCCTCATCCTCATCATCATCATCATCATCACCCTCATCCTCATCAGCATCATCATCCTCATCATCATCATCATCATCATCATCATCACCCTCATCCTCATCCTCATCATCATCATCCTCATCCTCATCATCATCATCATCATCATCATCACCCTCATCCTCATCAACTTCATCATGATCATGATCATCATCATCATCATCATCATCACCATCATCATCCTCATCGTCATCCTCGTCATCATCATCGTCAACCTCATCATCATCATCACCCTCATCCTCCTCCTCATCATCATCACCCTCATCCTCATCATCATCATCGCCCTCATCCTCATCATCATCATCATGGTCATCATCATCATCATCCTCATCATCATCATCACCTTCATCCTCCTCATCATCATCATCATCCTCATCCTCATCCTCATCATCATCATCATCATCACCCTCATCCTCATCAGCTTCAGCGTGGTCATCATCATCATCATCATCATCATCAACGTCATCATCCTCATCCTCATCCTCATCATCATCATCCTCAACCTCATCATCATCATCACCCTCCTCCTCCTCTTCCTCCTCATCATCACCCTCACCCTCATCATCATCATCATGGTCATCATCATCATCATCATCATCATCATCATCACCCTCATCCTCATCCTCATCCTCATCATCATCATCCTCATCCTCATCCTCCTCCTCATCATCATCATCACCCTCATCCTCATCAGCTTCATCATGGTCATCGTCATCATCATCATCATCATCACCATCATCATCATTCATCCTCATCCTCATCATCATCATCGTCATCATCACCCTCATCCTCCTCCTTGTCATCATCATCCTCATCCTCATCCTCATCATCATGGTCATCATCATCATCATCATCACCCTCATCCTCATCCTCATCATCATATTCATCAACCTCCTCATCATCACCATCATTGTTCATCATCATCTTCATCGTCACCCTCATCCTCATCATCATCATCACCCTCATTCTCATCATTATCAACCTCGATCCTCATCATCATTGTTCATCACCCTCATCCTCACCATCATCATCATCTTCATCGACGCCCTCATCCTCATCATCATCACCATCCTCATCCTCATCCTCATCCTCATCATCATCGTCATCATCATCATCATCATCACCCTCATCCTCATCATCATCATGGTCATCATCATCATCATCACCCTCATCCTCATCATCATCATGGTCATCATCATCATCATCACCCTCATCCTCATCATCATCATGGTCATCATCATCATCATCACCCTCATCCTCATCATCATCATGGTCATCATCATCATCATCACCCTCATCCTCATCCTCATCATCATCATCATCATCATTCTCATCCTCATCATCATTCTTCATCACCCTCATCCTCACCATCATCGACACCCTCATCCTCATCATCATCACCATCCTCATCATCATAATACTCATCCTCATCATCATCACCACCCTCATCCTCATCATCATCATCATGGTCATCATCATTATCATCATGGTCATCATCATTATCATCATCATCATCATCACCCTCACCCTCATCATCATCATCATAGTCATCATCCTCCTCATCATCACCATCATTGTTCATCATCATCTTCATCGTCACCATCACCCTCATCATCATCACCATCATCATCATCATCATCACCATCATCATCATCATCATCATCATCACCCTCATCCTCATCATCATCATCATAGTCATCATCATCCTCATCATCACCATCATTGTCCATCATCATCTTCATCGTCACCCTCATCCTCATCATCATCATCATTATCATCATCACCCTCATCCTCATCATCATCATCATGGTCATCATCACCCTCATCCTCATCATCATCATCATAGTCATCATCCTCCTCATCATCACCATCATTGTTCATCATCATCTTCATCGTCACCATCATCGTCATCATCATCACCATCCTCATCATCATCATCATCGTCATCGTCACCCTCATCCTCATCATCATCATCATAGTCATCATCCTCCTCATCACCACCATCATTGTTCATCATCATCTTCATTGCCACCCTCATCCTCATCATCATCGTCATCACCCTCATCCTCATCATCATCATCATGGTCATCATCATCATCACCCTCATCCTCATCATCATCATCTTCATCATCATCCTCATCCTCATCATCATTATTCATCACCCTCATCCTCACCATCATCGACACCCTCATCCTCATCATCATCACTATCCTCATCATCATCATCAACATCATCATCATCATCATCATCATCATCATCATCATCACCCTCATCCTCATCATCATCATCATGGTCAGCATCATCATCATCATCATCATCATCACCCTCATCCTCATCATCGTCATAGTCATCATCCTCCCCATCATCAAGATCATTGTTCATCATCATATTCATCGTCGCGATCATCCTCATCATCATCACCATCCTCATCATCATCACCATCACCCTCATCCTCATCATCATCATCATAGTCATCATCCTCCTCATCATCATCATCTTCATCGTCACCATCATCCTCATCATCATCACCATCCTCATCGTCATAATCATCATCATCATCACCCTCATCCTCATCATCATCATCATAGTCATCATCCTCCTCATCATCACCATCATTGTTCATCATCATCTTCATCGTCACCCTCATCCTCATCATCATCATCATGGTCATCATCATCATCGTCATCATCATCATCATCCTCATCCTCATCATCATCGTTCATCACCCTCATCCTCACCACCATCGACACCCTCATCCTCATCATCATCGACACCCTCACCGTCATCCTCATCATCATCATGCTCATCAACACCCTCATTGTTCATCACCCTCATCCTCATCATATAGATAAATGTGAATTGCATATATTCATTGAGCACTAAATCGCATATGTGATATATCTCATATGCACTAAATCGCGTATGCAATATATCGCATATGCGTTGTGGAGAACATGTAAAAACCTGACCGTTCATTAAAAAGATGGAATTCAATATCGCATATGCGATATATCAGAGGTGCGTTATATCGCATATGCGATATGTGTTTTATAGAAAATGTTGAGTGGTGTCGTGTGGGCCAGGTTTATTGTATCAAAAGACATAATTCGTCTGAACCCGCGCACACAGAACTGTTCGACATGCAAATTTTTATCATTACTTACATAATTCCATAGTTTTGTACAGGTTTGGGTGGATTTCAATGGGGAATGTACGTAATAGAGGACGAAAGTCAGCAAGGAAGGTGCTTACACCGGAAGAAGCAGAAAATAAAAAACAAAAAAAGGGAAGATTCAAGAAATTGTCCGCATTCATTACATGAGCAAATAGTTCCCATTACCCCTCAACAGATACTTGACGTAGAGGCTGAGGAAGATAATGCAACATTAAAGGAAGTTGGTTATACGGAAGTTGATATTATTGATCCATTAGTAAACGAACAATCTTGTGAAGAGTTCAATAATTATGTTACTCCCGATGCAAATGTGACTCAACAACAACCATGTTCGGTGGTTCAATCTCCTAATCAAAGTTGTGAACCGATAGTGGATGTAAACGTCACTCCAGCATTTCAAATGACAACAAATTTTGCATCAAAACAAAAGAGAAATCCTAAACGAATACAAGTGGATGAGAGTGGATTGACTTCCATGGAAGGTAAGGTGGCTAAACGCACTATCCTTCGTCATTCTTCTCAAATAATGAGACAATATTTTGATAACAAATCCAAAGCCAGTAAATGCCAATTGTTTTTAGCTTTGCTTAAATCTAGAAATATGGAAACTGTTAGAACAAATTTAGGCATAACAACAATGAAGAATATCGAATAAGTAATCACATTGTTAAATCCCTTGCTACTGCATTCACATTGATTGGTAAAAAAACTCGTTCACAAGACTGTAATGTGGCTCGTCGTGGATTGGCTAAATCAATTGTATGTAGATCCACAAGACAACATCGTTTACTTAAATGCACATCACAAATTGTTCCTTTACATCCAAAGACACTTAAAAAATATTCAGTAAGAAGAGACAACCTTGATGTAGAGGGACAAATGGAAACATTATGGGCATTTAGCGGTAGGTTGCCCCGCAAAGACATGAAGTTAGTCGAAGCAGTGAAGGACCTAGTGCAAACGTTTTGGCATGATAACACTACGCCTTCTTCTAACACAAAGGATGTGTTAAAACATTGTAGGGGTTCTAGAAACACTAAACCTCATGTTAAAAATTATCTTGACATGACACAAACTCAACTATTTGAGATGCTTAAAGTTGCCCATGTAGAGCTAAGGCTCGGGCAAAGATCTTTTGAAAAATGCAAGCCTTGGTATGTTAGAATCAATACCATCTGGAACACTTGTTGTTGTAGATACCACATAGAGTTTGACCTATATTACCATAAATTTGCACATATACGTTGTTTTTTGCATCCTAACCATGTGCAGGAATGCTCAAGTACAGTACCGCCAATGTCATCCAGAGATTTCATCCATAGCATAATGTGTCCGAGGAAAGATGGGCAGACACATTACTTAAAACAGTGTGTAGACGGTTCTTGCAACAATTGTGGTGGGCTATCATTATGGTCTGATTGCATCCATGAAAGTGAAGATCAAGCATTCGGAAATGCAATTGTCGATAAGGAGAACTATCAGTATGAGACATATCAGCTAAATGATGGGAAAGAAAGCAGGAATATTAAATTGGTGACTTCACAGGTAAATTCTTGAATATTGACAAATTAATATTCATGTACACATTTTTTTATGTGGTTTATTGACATATTAATATTCATGTACCAGGTGCGAGTATGTGATTTTATTCCAGAGTTTCGTGGAAAGATCCAACAGTACATTCAACATGTCGATATGGCATGGTGGCAAGATGAGCAATTCAGAATATTCCGGGACACCTTCCCACTCGGAACAATACTATCAGTGGTTTACTTTGCGGAAAATTACACCCTACAACCACAAAATGAAATTCAAAGTCAATACTATCACTCAAAGTAGGTGAGCATAATGGTGCATATCACGTATCGACATGGGCAAGATAGCAATGAAGAGAAACGTGTGATACTGAAAGAAAGTCACTTCTACATAAGTGACAACCGAACCCATGACATTTATTACGTGCAACATTGCTTAAAATTATTCTATGATCACGTGATAGCTATGGATATACCATTTTATCGTCGTTTCATTTGGTCAAATGGTTGTGCTGGACAGTTCAAGAATGCACATGTATTTGAATGGTTGTGTTTGTTGCACATAAAATACAAGGTGCCACATGTATGGAACTACTTCGAAACTAGTCATGGAAAAGGAGAGCACGATGGTGCTGGTGCATGCATTAAAACTGCCCTTCTAAGGGAAGAGATGAAGTTTACAGGTGCTCGCCTTCAAGACACTGCATCTATAGTCCAATGGTGTGCATCTGTCATGGGAGAACAAGCAACAAGGAAACACTTAGTGCAAAGAATATTCTGGGAGGTGACAAATGTGGATCGATCACAAACACCTCGGGTGAACACAGTGCATGGAACTTGAAAGTTTCATTCAATTAGAAGCTCATACAACTCGACCTACAAATTTGGACAAGATTGAAGGCTTGCTTTTGCAGTTCCTGTAGCATCGGTGAATGGGATGATTGTGAGCATACAGATACCGTTGATACATGGGATCGAGTGACACTTGGCACCAATTTCAATGGGGTTAATGAAATAGACCATTTGGAATATGATCAGACACATATTTCTATAGACTGTGATCACATTTCATATCTCATACAAGCAGGTACATGAGTAATACTTAAATAATAAAATGCATTTATGTATTGCTTACTTGACCTATGTAGAATTTAATTTATGTAGAAATTAGAAATGCAAGACCTTATTTACAAAATGTATTGTTAACTCGACCTATTTCCTTTCATAGGTCAAATATATGCAGTGGTTGCCCCAAAAAATAATGAATGGGGTTCTGACTATTGGTTAGCACGTTGATTAGAGGGGAAACAAACCCTTCTAGAAACTCTTACAGATGATGAAAATATTGAATTCCCAACCGGCGCGATGGTTATAAAAGGGGAGTACTTGACACTTGCAGCACAACAGAAAAGGAAGGGTGGGTATGTATATCAGGATTATAGACCATGAGCTATTGTATACCACTTCACCAACCTAGTAGTTGGTATAAACATCAGGTTGCGCACACTTGGTCACAAAAATAGGTCACATGTACGATACTTTCTACCTCATATAGAGCACGAAAGATTGATGGACACCATCGGCAACAGAGATGATCCGGATGGCCTACTTGTATGAGTGCATTGTCAGGTGCGTTATTTAACCTTTAAAGTGAATTCTGAAGCACAATTTCCATTATTTAGCCTTACTTTATTCCCAATGTAATAAACCTGTGATTGATAGATACCATTCATAGACATAATATTATTCAGAGGATACTGGACACTATAAACACGATCGTACAACCTCGGGTGAGTTATCTATAAATCATGTTTGCACATTTTCATTGGGTTCTCTTTTCTTTCGTATGATGTTACTAATGTCTATCCTTTTGTGTGCCTAGGATACAAACACCATCTACGGCACATTGGAGGCGCCAAGAATGGTGTCTTTAGACACCACCAAATAGAGTTCAGAAAATAACAAGCTCTTGAGTTGTTGAAATTTACATTTCTTGATGTTTTTAGTTTAATATACATTTAATTACATTTCCATGTACAAATCAGAAACTAACTAGGATTTCATACTTGCATGCACCAACTAGGCTTTCATGAACACCAATTTGCATGCACTAGGGTTGACAAGGTATGAGATGGAACTAGGGTTTAGTGAGCAAATTGCAAGTTAAGAGAGGGAACTAGAAACACATGATCACCAATACTTTCATGAACACCAATTTGCATGCACCAACTAGGGTTGACAAGGTATGAGATGGGACTAGGGTTTAGTGAGCAATTTGCAAGTTAAGAGAGGGAACTAGAAACACATGATCACCAATACTTGCATGCACCAACTATGCTTTCATGAACACCAATTTGCATGCACCAACTAGGGTTGCAAGGTATGAGATGGAACTAGGGTTTAGTGAGCAATTTGCAAGTTAAGAGAGGGAACTAGAAACACATGATCACCAATACTTGCATGCACCAACTAGGGTTGAGAAGGTATGAGATGGAACTAGGGGTTAGTGAGCAATTTGCAAGTTAAGAGAGGGAACTAGAAACACATGATCACCAATACTTGCATGCACCAACTAGGCTTTCATGAACACCAATTTGCATGCACCAACTAGGGTTGAGAAGGTATGAGATGGAACTAGGGTTTTGTGGGAAATTTGTAAGTTAGGAGAGGGAACTAGAAACACATTGCCATGTACAAATAGGAAACCAACTAGGCTTTCATGAACACCACTTTGCATGCTATCACTAGGGTTGACACATAATGAGATGGAACTAGGGTTTACTTCAACCAATTTAGGGTTTGTAGGGTATGATGTATGTTAGTATGGTATGATGTTAGTATCAAAGGGTATTGTATGGTATGATATGGTATATATTACACATGCATGCATGACTTAGTGTTATGGTACATATTGTTAGTATGTTATGTTATGGTACATGTTATTGTATGTTAGTATGGTATGATGTTAGTGTCATAGGCTAATGTAGGGTATGTTATTGTGTGTTAGTATGGTATGATGTTAGTATCATAGGGTATGATATGGTATATTACACATGCATGCATGACTTAGTGTTATGATGTTAGTGTATGGTATATTACAATGGTATGGTATGTTAGTATGGTATAATGTTAAAGTATGTTATGGTATGGTATGTTATTGTATGTTAGTATGGTATGATGTTTGTGTCATAGGGTATTGTAGGGTATGTTACTGTATGTTAGAATTGTATGATGTTAGTATCATAGGGTATTGTAGGGTATGATATGGTATATATTACACATCCATGCATGACATAGTTTTATGATTGTTAACTTTAGTGTATGGTATGGATATGATGTTAAAAAGTTGAGGATAGCCATAATGTTAAAAAGTTGATGAGTCGTAAATTCTTCCTTTAAGTAATGGAAATTCATAAGTTAGCACACATGTGAACCACACATATCATTATATCACATAGGTGAACCACACATATCATGTTCCAAGATCAAGTCAACCATATCATGTTCATAGATCAAGTCAACCATATATGTATAAATTTGAACCTTGCTTTATATTATATATGTATAAAAATAATGTTACAAAAATTGTCATGCCACATGGCCATAATACAAAATAGTGTATCAAAAAGTACATCTCTGTGTACATATGAACAAAAAGTTACATTTATGTATGCCCCCTATACATTTATTCTAGTTATCCCCCCTTTTGTTGCCACTGCCAGAGTCTTCGGAGAAGTCTAGATTTCTTTTCTAACTGCTCACTGGTGATCCCCATCGCTAAACAAGAGGGATAGGTCGCATCAGTGGAGACTGCAGAAAAACCAAATTTTGTAAGTTAATTTACCAACCTTTAAAAATTCTATGTACATTTGTTCAAATTCCAAAACCAAAATAACATTTCTACTTATTGTACGTGAGTAAGTAATGGTGGGTCCTGGTGCCTCACTAACAACGACCCTGATTGGGTGCTCTTCAAGCACCACTTGCTCACTATCAAGCTGTGTAATATATATATATATATATATATATATATATATGCCAATGTCAACAAATATACATGTACCTTGGGGGGGAAGAGGTGGGTCACCAATTTGGGTCTCTTCAAGCACCAAATCAAAGAAAGAGATACACAAACGTACAAAGAAAGCGATCTACATAAACGTACCTATTGGCTCGTCAAAGGCGGGCCACCGATTTGGTGCTCTTCACGCACTGGTGCCTCACTAGGGGCCTGCATATAAAGTAACATATATGTCAATTTCAGATAAAATAGTGAATCAGAGACATATATACTACATGGATGGAAAATGATGTTACCAAAGAAAGCGAAACATACATACCTGGATTGGGGGAAGAGGTGGGTTGACAACAACCTTTCTTTGGTGCTCTTCAAGCACCACTATCACAATAGGTTCTTGCATAAAGTAACATATGTCAAAGCGATACAAGTAAAATGATTTTTCCAAAGAAAGCAAAACATAATTAAAAACATATTTCAAATAATACTTGTGTCTAGGAATCTACCTCTGCATGAGAGGGAATAGGTTGCGATACAATATACTCATGCTGGTCACCCTGCATAAAACATGTTGTATCAAAATTAGGATGTATTGAATGTTACAATATATACTATAAATATGTAAATAAAGTTGACAAATTAACAAGTATAGTTCTTACCCCTATCGGTGAAGAACCAAACCCATATGCAATATTGACAGCCGCATCAATGTTCTCAACATTGATTGGTGGACAATGCGACTGTGGTGTGCCATGGGACACTAGTTGTATATTTGTTCACATAATTTGTTAGATAATTAAATAGAAATAAATTGCGAAACAATTGAAAATTTTTATATGAAACAAAATATAATATGAAAATAATGAGTTTTACTTACAAAGTGAAGTAATTCATCGTCTCGGAAGTCTGAAGCAGGGCCATAGCATATGCCTCCACACAATGTGCAAGGGTGTGGAGTAACATGACGCTCTGAGTGCTTTGCATCTCCTGTGTGATCTGCAGATGGGCCCGCCTTAGAAGTGCCAACTCCTTGGTCTACATTGCCTTGGATGATTAGTCCCATGCTGAAGCAATGTATCTACCAAGTCAAATAATGCCTCCTGTGTATTCTCAATCACAGGACCTGCAGGAGGATATAGCCGAGGGGGTTTTGGTGTGCGTGGAGGGCATGGCACACGGTTAGGATCCATCCTGGCACCTAACCTATCTTGGGGCATCTCATGACCAAAACCCTGGAAGCCTAAGAGATCAAAGTAGTTAACATGTTTCCCTAGGATGAATTCTGCATACAACTTCCTAAGGAAATAAAATGGGATGTCCCTATTCCCATGAGGGTCTTCATCGAAGACCATATACCAACGATCCATCCAATTGGCCTTTATATTTGGTTCAATGCACCAGTCTATGGAAATGTGTGGTCGACTGGTGGGTGGAACCAATCCGGTGCTAGGGTCCTAGAATAATGAAAATAATTGGTCTTTTGTAATTTTAAGGGCTTTGATTTCTTTATAACTCAATCCATCAGAGTAGTATTGCCTCCTGTATTCTCTGTACGAGCTAATGTTGTACAGAGCTCCTTGGGCTTCGGCAATTGTGTTTGTTATTGTGTCCAATGCATCGGCTAAAGACTCTCTCAAACAATCCCCCCCTCTAATAGATGAGCTAAGGAACCTCAATGATGCCAAACACGCAATAATCTGTGAGTTTCGATCTTGTTCCCCCTCCGGGTTTAGGTTTGGGTTAGGTTGTGGGTTAGGTTCTGGGTTATTAGAGGGTGGGTTTTCCACATTGTCTTGTTCATTTGTGTTGTCTATTAAGATTTAACCAAAAAAATACAAGTTATTTTACTTTTAATCATTCTTTGATTTCGTTCAATTTTTTTTTAAATTTGTTTAAAATAATTATAAAAACTATGAAATTATGGAAAAAAATAAAGAATTGAAGACTAAGTGAAAAGAATAAGAGCATTTACCTGCCATTGGAGCTAGTCCACCTCCAATTCGACCTCGAAAAGCTAAAATGCAAATCGCCTCTGCGTTATTTCACCCTTGCGGTTTTTCGTTGTCCCGATCCTCTGCAAATGATATTTGAGGGGCCTGCGGCCTCTGTTTTATTTTTATTTTTACTTTTCAATATCACATATGCGATATTGTAAATGTGAAATATCACATATGTCCCATCCTTCTTCCTATCTAAATAATTAAATAAAAGAATTAAAATTTAGTAATCCTTCCTCATCATCATCCTTCTTCCTACCATAATAATTAAATAAAAGAATTAAAATTTAGTGGATTGTACACTTTATGTAGTCTATACAATATTTTTGGTAATGTGAAGCATGCAAATAGAAAGGTTATTTTTCTCATTATTTTGGTGTAAACATATTGTTATTGTTCTAAGCATTTACAAACATGGTTTTGGAGCCATAGTAAAGGCCATCAAAACAAATTGAAGGATTAATTTAGCGTGGGAATACAAACAAGATATGCCTAAATAATGTTATCCAACAAGGATGAACTTCAATAAAGATGAGAAGGAGGTTACTAAAATTTCAGTGAAAATTTATGAGAGACGGGTAACGGCAAATGAACTTGACAAAAAATTACAGGAGGAAATAAGAAAACTAAGTAGTCATATTGTTGGTAAGTGATTCATTATATGTCTTTGTATTGACTTTATTTATAAAATTTTGTATCATTTTAATATTTCTTATGTACACTAATTTTATTTGATTGTTTTAAGTATAAAGGAAAATAATCCTAGGTCTGTTATGAATAATGTGTCAAGTAGTAGTATAGAATAGTATTGTACAAGTTGAGGAATATGGATCAAATATTGAAGATCGATTTAATCCTATGGGAGAATATGACACTAAAAATGCAATTGATGATGATGGGATAAATCGATTAATCTAAGACACCCTCACACAATGTAGCACTATTTTTTCTAATATCTCAAGTGTGTATTAGTGTCCTCCCAAGAATGCTTCTTGGCCTTCCCATTCCCCTACCATATCACACATGTGGATAAAATATGCTCCTAAGAAAAAAAAATTTGTTACAAAGTGGACAAGAGACAATTTGTAGTTTTCCTAAATTAGGATTTTATCCTAGTTAACTTTTGAAATCATTTTTTTAAGTTTGTTTACTTCCCAAGTCTTATTAGGAACTAAAATTGGGTGTTTGTTGTAATTGGAGATGAAATTATTTCCCTTGGATGCAATTTCTAACCTTTTCATAATGTCTCAACCTACATGAGGTTATCTTTTCCAATAATACCATTACACATGCATTACAAATCATTATAATAATCATGGTCTAAATTTTTTTTATAATAGAAAAGTACATGATCATGGATATATGTGTATGGCATCATAATAACATAAGTGCTCAACATTACTATTAAGGAATTTTTAATTAAGTGAATACTCATTCCAATCATAATGCAAACACATGTTTCAAGGAGAAATGTTATTTACAATCAACATATAACAAGGAGATATTGAGTCCTAAACATAATATCCTAATAACCACTACAAGATGGATATATGTATTTTCCGTCATCATAACATAAGTGCTCAACATTACTATTAAGGAATTTTTAATTAAGTGAATAATCATCACAATCATAATATAAACACATGTTTCAAGGAGAAATGTTAGTTAAAATCAACATATAACAAGGAGATATTGAGTCCTAAACATCATCTCATAATAAGCACCACACGATGGATAATAACTAACCATTTATGAGAATCAAGATCCACATAGTGGTCATATACTAGGGTTTTCACAATCCCCCCCTAAAAAAATGTCTACGACCTTGATGTCGAATCATCATTTACAAAAACGCATATGCGATATTCAACATTTAGAAAACGCATATGCGATATATCGCATACGCGATACTTTTCTATGAACCTTAGCCTTGTGTTTGGGCTTGGGTTATTCCAAACGTACCATCAATAACGCATATGCGTTCTTGATTTGCACTTCGAAAGTGCGTTTCTGATTTCTTAAGTGGCACCAAAAAGTGGAACCAACTTTGTGCGAGCGCCCTTGTATCTATTAATCGAATAATTGTATCTAATAATCTAATAGTTGAAGTTGAATTTTAATTTTTCCAACTATCACAAAATATACTTATTAGATGCCAACCATGTTATTTGTTTTATTATTAATTATGAATTTTGGATGACGTCCATAGAATCAATCTCGACAGTACACTTGTCTCATTATCATTCGTGGATGAAAAAACATAGATGGTAGTCCACTCCAAAATTCTAAGATATATACGCATATTGACGTAACAAGATGTAGGATTTTATTAGGAGTTCGAACGATTTTATTCTAGGAGTTCGATTGTTACATATTGACTACACAGTAGCTAGACTCCTAGATGCCAAATGTAGTTGGACTAAGACTTAAGTGATTAGAGTTGGAAATAAGCTAATAGTTGTAGAATCATTAATTGAGTTAAGCTAACAGTTGTATCTAATTCTTAAACTAAAAGTTATCCAATATAATTGTGATTAGACTTGAAGTTAAGCTAATAATTGTAGAATCATTGGAGATAAGCTAATAGTTGTATCTAATAATCGATGGAGTTCGTAGTTGTATCTAATAATCTAATAGTTGAAGATTAATTTTAATTTTTACAACTATCACTAAGTGTACTTATCACATCTTAATTAAACTCTTTTTAATTTTTTGAAATTATTAATTTTAAATTTCGTGCGATGCCCATAGAATCAATCTCGACAGTACACTTGTCTCATTCTCATTTAATTTTGGACGACGCCCATAGAATCAATCTGGATAGTACACTTGTCTCATTCTAATCGGTAGATGAAAACGCATAGATGGTAGTCCAACTGAGAATTCTAAGATATATATGCCTATCAACGTAATTAATTTTTAAATTAACTATTAGATACAACTATTAGCTTAACTCCAGCGATTCTACAACTATTAGCTTAACTTCAACTCTAATCACGGTTATTTTAGATAACTATTAGATACAAATATTAGCTTAACCCCAATGATTTTACAACTATTAGCTTAACTTCAACTCTAATTGCTTAAGGCTTCGTCTAAGTACATTTCACATCTAGAATTCTATCTAATGTGCACTTATTTAACAGTCGAACTCCTAATAAAATCGTTTGAATTCCTAATAAACTCCTCTATTTGGAAGTTGGGCATCTAGCTAATTACATTGTTATGTGTTTATTATGTCGATAGACATTTTTATTTGAGATTTGGGGTGGACTATGGCCTATGTTTTTTCATTTACGGATGAGGATGAGACAAGTGTATTGTCGAGATTGATTCTATGGCAATAGTTCAAAATACGAAATAAAAAATTATAATATAGATAGATAGATAGATATAATAACTCATAGTTATTAAATGGATAATAACAAGAATATTAGTGATAACATGTAGTTAGGCATGGATAACTTACACTTGAAATAGTTTAAGTAGAAGAATACGCGGAATAAAAAGAATCCAAAGTGTCTTCCATTCCATCATTATCTCTCAACCATTTGATCCTTGTGGACATGATCCAGCCACAAACTATGTGGGTGTGCTAGTATCTTAGAATTATGGGCTGGACTACCATCTATTTTTTTCATCTATGAATGGGAATGAGACAGGTGTACTGCCAAGATAGATTGATTCTATGGCTGTCTTCAAAATTTATAATTAATAATTTCAAAAAAATAAAAAAATTACTTAGTTAACATGTTATAAGTGAAGTTAGTGATAGTTTTGGAAAAATTGAACTTCAACTTCAACTTGGTAATTAAAACTCCAATCATGATGATGTACAACTATTTGATTATTAGCTACAACTATTAGATTATCTCCAATAATGATACAACTTTAGTCTAACTTCAACTCCAATTACAATTAAGACTTTAACTTGAACTGCAATCAGTGATATATTAACTTTTAAATTGACTATTAGGTATAACTATTAGCTTAACTTTAATAATTTTACAACTAATAGTTAAAGCTTAACTTCAAATATAATAATAGTTATATTAGATTAACTATTAATAATTCAAGCATATATTATGCATTTATTGCAAACATATTAATCTTAAGCATATTCCAAACATATTAATCTTAATCTTATTAATATGGTTGTTGTTAGTTATTCTCAAATCAAATTGAGTAGTTAATACTATCTCTATACATCAACCAACTAACAGTGTAAGCATGCTAACAGTATAATTGAGTGGCTAGGCATTATTCAAATAACTGTGTAATGGCTGGACAGTTGTAAAACTTTATTAAGTGAAAGATACTCATCTCTCTACATCAACCAACTAACAGTATAAGCATGCTAACAGTATAATTGAGTGGCTAGGCATTATTCAAATAACTGTGTAATGGTTGGACAGTTGTAAAACTTTATTAAGCGAAAGATACTCATCTCTATACATCAACCAACTGTGCATAAATTGGAAGGACACAGAGCAGAACCGGAATCTGAACTATATTGTGATGAAGCATCATGAGCATTAAACGACATATTGTTCGAGTAATCTTCTTGATGTAATTCGGGCCATGGCGAAACAGGGGGCTGCTGAAAACCTGCAATCAATTCCGTCTGAATGCTATTGGTGTTGTTATTGTTGTTATCATTATCAGTGAAATATAGAAGTTCTGGAAAAAGGAATTCCTCGGCGGCTTTATCTTCTGTCTGCCCCATGGTCATATGACTGATATCAGGAAAACATGAAATTTCTTCAGTGGTGTTCACATTACAGTCCCCAAACCATTCAAATGACGCAGAATTATCATTATCTTTATCATTTGGGTTCGAGGACTGTCCACGATTATTTTGGGTAGTAGCACAGCAAAGGGAGGAAACAGAATTTAGAGGAGTTTCAGGCAATAAAACAGGATCGCCTCCTCCATTGGGATGATGATTCTCCTTCCTGAAGGACTTACCAGCTTCTGAATTCCATATCCTTAAGAAATAATCAGCGGGTGGATTATTGTTAGGCATTGTGGTCGTTTCCATGACTGCAGTACTGTTATTAGTGGACATGAGCAGTGATGCTCTGGAGAACCTAGATTCTGCTTCCAGTCTTGCATTTTCCCACTGTGCCTTGTGCCTCATGAGGGCCAAGGCCACAGACTTCTCTGGATCAGTGGGGTTGGCTTCTGTTGTTTTGGGTGCGTGGGTCGAGGGATCGAGTCCCATCTTCAAGAGACGCTTCTTTAGACTAGTAGTCCAAAAGTTCTTGATCTCGTTATCTGTCTTCCCCGGGAGCTGTGAGGCTATGGAAGACCATCTGAAAGCATAAGAATAATAAATTAATTAAATTGTCATTACTTTATATGAAGTTGTAGAGATAATTAGATCGTGGAATAATAATTGAAATCATTACCTGTTACCTAGAATTGCAGCAACTGAATAATAGTTCGCTCTTCCTCTTGTGTGAAGGAGCCTCGCTTGATATCAGGTCTTAGATAATTCGTCCAACGTAGTCGACAGCTCTTACCACAACGAGGAAGTCCTGCATACACAGAATGCATTTTAACACGTGGAATGATTTTGCCAGTAAGTAATATAACTGTAATATAGACACTAGTTTAATATATTGGGTAAAACACACCAGCTAGCTCAGGAAGGGCACGCCAACTGCCATGTCCATTCTTTTGTATGTAATTGATCAGAATTTGGTCCTCCTCACGAGTCCACGGGCCCTTTACTAAACCCTTTTTTTCAGAGACTGGAGCTCTACCCATGTTAGACCTGTAAATGGAGAGTTTGTGTTTGCAATGATCCCCAGAAATGATAAGAACACAGATTTGTGTTTGCAATGATCGCCAGAATGATAAGAACACTAATCTAATCTGTGGAAGTGCCGGCCCGCTGGTTGTATGTATTTATCTCAGCCTTTGTTATGGGATAGGCCTTATTCAGTAATACATCACTAAAGTTATTACCACGCTTTTGTTATCGGAGAGTTTGTGTACATCACTAGAGTTGCGACGCTTTTGTATATAAAGTCTCTCGTTTGTTTCTCTCTGGACAGAAACGTGACCACGAATTAACTGTACTGTTAATTGTCAGGCCCCACTGCGCACAACGAATGTTTTAGTGATGTGAAAAGCAGAATGGGTACTGGAACTGCTGTCACAGAGTTAAAAGTAAAAATAAATGTGGGGTAGCTATTAAAATTGCTCTAAATTGCAGAATAGGAATATATTAATTCTATTTAATGTTGTTGTTGGGATATATAGATTTTTAATGAGATGCACCCATAATGAGAGCTAACAATATTCAATATTTTTTATTTTTTATTGCTTTGAATAGCAGCTTAGCAGAATGGGTACTGGAACTGCTGTCACAGAGTTAAAAGTAAAAATAAATGTGGGGTAGCTATTAAAATTGCTCTAAATTGCACAATAGGAATATATTAATTCTATTTAATGTTGTTGTTGGGATATATAGATTTTTAATGAGATGCACCTATAATGGGAGCTAACAATATTCAATATTTTTTATTTTTTATTGCTTTGAATAGCAGCTTAGTTTGCTTATTTTAGAGCTGACACTTATTTTTTATGAGAAATAAGGGTTTGCACATCCATAAACTTAGTAGATCCCCTTTTAAAATAGATCTATGCTATTTATAGTAAGTGGGACTTCTTTTTTTGTGACCATAAATTAATTTTTTTTTGTATGTAACTGATGAGAATTTGGTCCTCCCCACCTGTCTAGAGCCGGTTATTAAACATTTTCTATTTAATGTTGTTGTTGTGATATATAGATTTTTATGAGACCCACCAATAAAAATGGGAGCTAACCATATTCAATAATTAAATTGGAGCTAACCATATTCAATATTTTTTATTTTTTATTGTCTTGAATAGCCGCTGAGTACCTTTCCTATTTTAGAGCTGACACTTGTCCTTTATAAGAAATAAGGGTTTGCACATCCATAGATTTAGTAGATCCCCCTTTAAAATGGATCTATGCTAGTTATTATACATGGGACTTGTTTAGAGAAATGGGACCATAAATTAACTCTTAGTTAACAATTAAAAGTTATTAAAAGTTATTAAAAATTGTAAGTGATGTGAAAGGAAGAATGAGAATATAACTACCAGTGCACAAAAGAAATGTTCTTAAAAAGCAATATTCTTTATTCCCTTAAATAGCAGCCCAATACGGTGCTCATTTTAGAGTTCACACTTGTCCTTTATAAGAAATAATAAATATTATAAAAAATAAAATGTCTACTTAATTCAAATTTAAAATATTTAGATCTACATATATATAATTTACTACACAAAGAAGATAAATTAAAATCATAAACATTGCATTAATCATAAACATTGCATTACATGCTTCCTCAACTTTTCCACTCTAAATAAGGGTTTGCACCTCCATAGATTTGGTAGATCCCCTTTTAAAATGGATCTATGCTAGTTATACTACATGGGACTAGTTATAGTATTTGGCCTTAAAGCATTACCATACCTATCTGGTCACTACATTGATCCCTAGAGGTGTGACTAGGGTCCGAAGTGAAGAAAGAAACACTGAAAATTGAGCAATGAGCTAAACAAAAGTTCAATTGTGCATGAGAAGGACTTGTAACACATGCAAAGTATGCCCTTTGGAATCATCACCCACTTTAAACCTAATTAAAAACTATAAAAGAGACCTACAAGGCAATGACCCATAGGTTGGGTGATGCTAAAGAAAAGGATAAAGAGTGGTACTAGTATATCCAAGAGAGAAACACCTACATTGTTTAGGGCTTGGTGACTGAGGCTAAGGACAAAGAAGGGAATTCAAATTATGGAGAAGGAGCGTAGAAGTAAGCAATGGCTAAAGGGATCGTCAGTACTATCTTTTTCATATTTAATAAAAAATGATTATATTCCCTCACTCTCTAGCCCCACAATATATACATTATATGTTTGTTGAACAATGAATGCCATAGTTACTTTATGCATTATTGATTATTTGTTAAAAAGCATGAAGAAAGTTCATGGTGTGTTTGTTTGCAAGTGTGTCATAAGGATTAGGAATAAGGAATCGGAATTTGAGGAGACAAGCTCAACAAGGGTATTGGTCAAGCTTCGAGACATAGATGCACTCAAATTTATCCTTTAAACCTCTTTATTTATTATGCATGAAGAATATAAGGAAAAGTATGAATAATCATTTTTTGTTTCTCTATCTTTGAACCTAACCTATTCATTGGGGAGAGATCTTTTTTTTTTCAATCACTAAAGTGCTTTTCCTCACATTCAAATTGGTGGCTTCGCTCAAGAAGAAGTTCCTAAAACTTTTTCTTTAGACCGTGTTGTTTTTATGGATTGTTTACTCTTTTCAAAGGCTTTGAATAACTTGTCTACTCATAGTAGTCTATATGAGAAAAAATGAAGCTCATATGAGTAGTCTTGCTCAGTATTTGAGTAAAACATTTCCCTCTTGGATCGCTTCGTTGTGTATGTTTATCCAATAGGACCAGATGGTTGTTCTTATCAAGCTTAAAGTCACGATCACTGTGCCTTCTTTGTCACCCCTTTTCTTCCCCACAGTAGTGACCAACAACCCAAAAATTGATTTTTTACTCTTTCTCGTTGAGTTTTTTGGTTTTTTCCTCTTCCTATTTAGATTGCTTGTAGACGTAGCACTCATGTGTAGTTGGATGTATTGTTGCATTGAGTTCATGTTCAATTCATTGAAACAGTTAGCTCAGTTGGTTGTTTTTACAAAGCAAGTTGTTTTAGTCACATCCATAAGCTATAATCTTTGATAAAATGAACCTCCATAGATTTGGTAGATCCCCTTTTAAAATGGATATATGCTACTTATAGTACATGAGACTTGTTTTTTTGTAAAGAGAAATGGGACCAAAATTAATTCTTAGTTAGCAAATTAAAGTTTTTAAAAATTGTTAGTGATATGAAAGGCATAATGGGGATAGAACTACTGAATGGGGCCATTTTTCCAAAAAAAAGAGCAATGAAACAAAGATTTAGTTGCTAAAAGTACCAGAAAATCCCTAAACATTAAATATTAAGTATTTATTAAAATAGATAATAAGTGATGCAAATGACATAATGGAAATATGCAGCCAACAAATATTGCATTTACCCTTTAATGGTGTCACTCAAATATAGAATATTAGATTACTATGTATTTTCAGATTTAATGATCACATGTAAGTTCATATTTAATGGTCTCTATCTTAACCAATATTACTTCTAGATAAGGCAATAAAAAGCGTGTCATTGGGGGGAGGAAAAGGTAGTAATATGGTAATAAAAAACAGGGAGGAAAATGTATCATGTAGTTTAGTTATAAAGAAGTTAGAAATATATAGTTGTAAAGGAAAATGTTACAAGTATAATAAAATTACCAATCTAAAAGTAATTGTGAAATGTTATCATTAAAATATTTGTACAGAAAAATGTTATAGCTAATTATTAATAAAAATGTAAATGGTCAAAGATGGCCTTAAATGTTACTATATAATTGATAATAATGGGACTTTATACAAAGCTTATTATAGACTTATTTTACATTTATATCAACATGAATGAAATCAGTTATTTTTAGTTGTAAATTTTGTTATGCATAAGAAGAAAGAAATTACAATTGTGATACATGTGATTTTGATCTAATGATTGTCCACTCATTCCATTAGTGCTTGTTCTCCCCACCTTGGGTGTCCGGTCTATTGTTTTACATTTCAGTGCTTGCTTGAATCAATAGTGATTTTATTGAGTAATTTTTAGTTTCGTGAAAGTTTATTCACTTAACAAAAAATCACACTCAAAAATAAAATTACCTAATTAATATCAAACCAGTACATTTACTAAGTCATTTTAAATCAAACTAAAATTAATTATTAAATTAAAGTTAATAAACTATCTCATTAACTTATAAAATCTAAACTAATGAACAATTAGAATTTAAATAATAATAATTAACGTAAATGTAGTCTACATAATTATTATTAGGGCTAATAATTGAGAATTTAATACTAAAACATTGAGATTGTAATAAAAATTAAAAAATTAAAAATTAAAACCCTAAAAAACTACCCACAAACCAAATGAACCTAGTAGGCACATCCCAAGTGGGTGGTTTCTGTATTAATACACCTATGGAAGATGCACAACTCCCCAAGCATTGCTATGTCCTGAAGATGAGCCATGCCCTCGCTCGAAACGTCGACATTAAATCCTCTTATCGCAGACTCTCCATTAGATGCCATGAATCTTTACTCCGGAATCTCAGCTAACTTATTTCTCATCTTAATTTCTCATCATGTCTTGTAAATGGTATCAGATTCAGCATGTAGCCAAAGTGTGGAGATTTGTTATAATTGTTGTATATTGTTATAAGTATATGTCCATTCCCTCTATGTATTTGTGTATTTCGGGTATGCTCTGGCCTTGCACCTCATGTGATATTGAAGATCAGAAAGGGTAATATTTCCTTTTTTCCCAATCTTATTAGAGTATTTTTCCTTTGTAAGTGTCATAATGTGTGTATCATTCTTCCATTGATGATTAAATTCTTGTAAGTAGTAAGTTCCACTTTTAAAAGTTTCATATTCCTAGGACTCTTAGTTGTCATTCTAGTAAATTCCAGAGAAGGAACTCCAGTTGTTATGGAGAGAAATTCCTATGGCTTGGGGTACCACAATAGATAGCTTGACTCCAGAAATCAATTCTTTCCAATATGCAATAGAAATTAAATATCTGACACTAAAGGATTAGACCTCGTACCTTATTCCGAACGGTTGAAATAGATCCCCGTTGAGCTTTTCAACTTCAGCTTGAATTGATAAATTACTTTATCAACAACAAGTAAACAAGACAAGCATACTATATATCTTGGTGTTAGATCTATTCTAGCATATATAATCAACAATGTATAAGCATTTGAAATCACCCATGGATGAAATATTCATTCAAACATACATTATTGGATAGGAAAAGATATTTCTATTAATATAAAATCAGATATTACAATGGATACAACCTCTGTCGGCACGTTTGCGAATTGGAGAAAATGGATCCCTCACTTGGGCCTCCACCACCTCAATCCTCCATCTCTCGATAGCAAGATCACAAGCAAAAGGCAAGCTTGGGAAGAACACAAAAGTGCTCCAAGGGACAAAGGGATTCAGACTCAAGCATAACTTCTGGCAACAATGGACTATAGTTCCTTTGCTCTCAATTCTCTCTTATGCCTTCAATGTACCAAAGAGCTCCCTATATAGCTTTCCAAAGGGGTAATGAAAGGTCGAATTCGAGCGATCTCAAGGCATATGAAAGGCCAGGAGTCCAGTGAGTCGAATCCATGTCAAGAAAAACTCCAAAAGGATTTGAATTATGCACACATCCCGATGTACGCGGTTTTAGGGGTCAAACCCGCATAGATACGCGATTAAGGGTTTAAAAGTCGCGTATATGGATTTTCACATGTTTTTAGGGATGGTCAAGGAAACATCAAAGGACAAAAAATGGTCCAAGGGGTCTAAGGAGTCTGCAGAGGGACAGGGGAAGGCCATACAAGTGTGACTTATCTAGAGTGGTAAAATCAACTATAACAGATGCCCCCTAATGTGTGAGGTTAGAGGGGTCATACGATGGCAGAAATACATTGTAAGTCCATCCTAGAGGTGGAGTGATGAAGGATCCCAAATGGAAGACCAGCCACCCAATCAGCATAGTACAATGATACAACTCTACACATAATTGCAAATACATATAGCAGTCATGGATACATAAGAGTACAATGGCCATGAATAGGCATGATACAAGATATCACATAAGTGGTCATCGCCACGTACAATATACATAGATCAGAATCTCCATGATGAAGATATACAAAGGATCATGATCTCCATAATGGCTAAAGATATACAATGGATCAAGATCTCCATAATAGCTGGAAATGTCTGACATATACTGGAATCAAGTCACGAGAGCTGAAATCTCATGAACACTGGCACGATCAAGGAGGTAGCATATAATAGATGCCACCAATCTGGAAGGTCTTCTACACAAACTGCTACGAGTACATGTCCTACTATGTGAATAGAGGTGTCGAGGTCGAACATAGTAGTCCATTGTCTGATTACCGATCATTGATGTATACCGTTAACAGACGCGAGATCACCCACCGATAACAAAAATGGGAATCAAGGTACTAGAGTGCAAACTAACAAGTGTGAATAGATGTGTTGAGGTCGAACACTTGAGAGGATCCATCGATCAGGGGACATTGATGTATTCCCAAAGACTGTTGATGGTGAGAGAACCTGCCACTGATGACTGCAAGTCTCAAGGCACTCAAAAATGACTCTAGATTCCAATCCTAGAATAAATGATCTGAAGTCGATGGGATGAAATCCGCTGGAAGGAGGGCATTAAGGAATCCCCCATCATCCAACACGAGGTACTCAGCAAAGCTGTATAATGTGGAAGGACTCGACCATAAGGTGCACGAACCAGTAATTGTACCAGGAATGGCCGACATGCAAAGTCAAGATAACTGAGGAATGGCCGACTCAGGTTTCAACTTCCTTCGAACAAGAGCATAACGACGTATGGTGACTTACATAAAGGTAGCATAGACTCGATATACGAAACTGGGACATCTCTGTGACGCAGGAGGCATCGACAGAGGCTCCATGGGGACTAGAATCTTAACCAGTCGATGGAGATAAACTCAGATAAACAAGTACATCTCCTAAAGTCAAACTACAAAACCCAACCAATGGATGTGATATACAGTGCTCTGTTTGAAGGCAACATGACTCGACAGCTGCTAAAGATAAAATCTTTTCTTGTCCAGCTTTTTGGTTTTTTGATTTTTTTGGACTTTTTCAAATATTTAAAAAGCTTGAAAAAGAAGAAAATTGCTTTATAGTTACAGACTAGGAGGAGACAAGTATTATAGGGGCAAACAAACTAGTTCCAAGCAGTGGAACATACCTATGCTCAATGAAAGGATACATGTGTAGGATAGCGACACTCGGGGGAAAATCCCCTCCTAGTAAAAAGAGAATCAAGCTACAAAGGATATATATAAAATGGCTCTGCATGGCTAGACATGAGACAAGCTCAGGCTATATGGCTGAAACTCAATGTCAGGGAAGCTGGCGTAAGGCTCAATAAAGTAGGCAAAGCTCATGATAATGCAATTACAACTTGATATAAGGGATTCCTGAGGGAAATAGGCCAGCAAAATACCAAGAGGAGTATGAGGCTCTTGCGAAAGGTCATGGAAATACTATATAACGGACTCCCATACCCTAAGGGACAAAACGTCAGCATGGGCACCAAATGCAAATAAGGCGCTAACTAGGGTACCCATGTAAGGTCAAGCTCTACCACTCATATCATGCCACTTCTAAAACAACAAGAAGGTTCTGTGACATAATAGAGTGGGTTCATACCTAAGGCTATAATGAAACGGTCATAAGGTCATGCAAAATGCAAATGGTGATGAAATCTAACCTATATGCAAGTTTAGACATGATACCTGAAATCGGCACGAACAAGTCAATCCAACGGCTGAAACGGCACTCAAAAAGGTCTCTTGCATCATAAATTAGTCCAAAACAGTCCAAAATGATTAGAAATGGTCCAAACTATAGGAAAGGGGGTAAAATTTTTCAAAAATTTGAAAAATTTCTATAAATAGTAAATATTTCAAAACATTATAAAACATTTGAAATTTTTACCCAATTGAGCTCAGATTTTCAACAGCGAATTCCAGGAGATCCAGCCGGTGGAATCCACTACCATTTCTTCCACGTACTTACCCATGCTCTTCTCTTCCATTTTGATGCATTTTTTATCAAATTCCATGGTTATTTAGGATTTATAGGCCAATCCAAAATAGGTGTTGCGGCCCACGCAGAAATCGAGGGTTTTCCGCGTAGAGGGATGGATATATGAAAAAAATGCCCTCACAGTCGCGTACATACATGGTTGTTTGGAAAATAGTCGCGTATGCGGCCGCGCATGAGGTTTTTTAAGTATTCTAATGGGTAAACTTGGAATTTTTTGTGCAGGATAATCCTAGAATGGAGAGAACGTGAACATGGTGATGTAGAGGAGGCAGTAAGGGCCGATCTAATGGCTCAACAAGTGCTACGTGCATGTGGGATCTACAAATTTTGGTGTCTTGGTGGCTTAAGGGAAAAACCAGGACTATTGCAGATGCTAGTGGATTACTGGGATCCAGACTCAGAGTCCTTCCAGTTAGACGGGATGTCCCTCACCATAGAGGTGGAGGACATATACTTTATTACTGGACTTTCCCGACGAGGGGAAGTAGTGAACCTACGTTCTCGTGGGCCCGGAGGTGGCCTGACTATAGATGAGTACATTGCAGTGTACTGCTATCCGGACACAGAGAAGGTAGGGATTCAGATCCCAACCAACTCTATACAGGTGCTAGGCCTAAAGGCCATCCTACTGACACTGGGAAGGATAGCAAACTTGGATTCACTCCACTAGGCCTCATGGCCTCTGATGTTCTATGCGGTGGAGTGCATGAGACCCACGGTATATGACTGGAGCACCACACTACTGAGCAACATGAAACATCAGCTCAATGAGTGTAATATGGGAAGAGTGCAAAACTTCGGTTTTAGCAGTATACTGAGCATGTTTTTCTTCGAGCGTGTTCTAGGATTGATCCCCAGAGTTGAAGTTCCTCTACACGAGGTTCAATATTTGGCCCAACGGCGTTGGGTGGATGCGATGCACAGACTGGGAGGAGGTAGGGTGTCCAACCCCTATCTAGCTGAGTTTTTTCCATGGTGGCGACGATAGATAGTTGTCATCGATGACTACACCTATGCGAGGATAGATTTCCAAGGGGACCCGGACATGTTGCTACCACCAGGATCGGCATACGGTGACATAGGTAACGAATCTCGACCCTCTCTTTAAATTTTTGAGTTATTTAATTTTTTTGTGTTTTTTGATTATATGAAATCAAAAGACATGTTTTCGGGTGACAATACATAGTGACATCTACCATATGCATGGAGATGTGGGACCACGGCGACCTGAAGGCTTCCCTCGTCATAGATGGAGGGGAAGAGGAGATGATATCACGGGTGTGGATGTGGAGCAGACACTAGTCCAAAGCATTCATACCAACTTTGTGAGGCTGACACACAGAGTTCCCATGGCACAAGTCGAGGACTTTCCTAAGGCTATGCAACGCCAGGTGGTGGGTGTACCACGAGCATGGGTGCGATTATTTCGACAGCTAGCTAGACCCGTAGTGACATTCCATGATCACAACCCCCCTCCTCCTCCACAGGCTTAGATACCTGGGAGTGATACATTTTTTATTACCATGTATTATATTCTAGTGGCTTGAGAGCCCCATTTTTGTATCATGACACTATGTATTACCACATTTTGAATGTTTATAAAAACTTTTATGATGATCGGTTTATTTATTTACATGTGTAAAAGTTTGTGTTTGTGATGAATTTATTGTGTATGAAACAAATGCCAATCTAACATGTAGTTAGCATATGAGTCAGCAACTTGATTATTAATTCTTAGAATATGTATGTATGTTATATTGTCAAATTGTCGTTCTAATAATCTCACACACAAGAATCTTCTTAATAACGTTGGATCTCTAACATGGTACAAACCATTAAGCTATGACACTACTAACTCCAAATCAAGACGTACCTCAAGAGAGAGAACGCCATGTAAAATGGCATCTCATAGAAGCTCAATAACGACACTATATTCAATAACATTGTTGGAAGATGGCCGTAAACATATGCGTCCTAAAGACAGTACTTGACCCATAGGAGTATAAATCACCCAAGCAGCAGAGGCTGAGTGTTGAGTGTGACGGCTCACACCATCTGTGAATCCTATGTAGGTGGAAGATTCCATTGACATCTGCCAAAAGAAACAGAAACTAATCACAAACCTGATCACTATAAGAAAAAGACCTAACTATGCAAAACTGTACAATAATATACAATAACCAGCCTTGGCTGAAAATCATGCATAGTACTTCTTGAGATAGAGCCCATTCCTAGGCTCCGCTAAGGCCGTTCCCTCATAATCCACTAACTCATAAGTTCCCTTCTCTAAGACACGCTTAACGACGTAAGGCCCATGCCACATGGGGTTAAACTTTCCTGCCCCTAAGGGTTCTTTTGGTTGATCCCACAAAAGGACCAAGTCTCCCTCACTAAACCTCCTTGGACGGGCAGACTTATCGTATTGGACCTTTACGCAATGTTTATTTACTTCTAGAGCCATCAAGACATCTCGACGTTGCTCATCAAGTTGCTCAAGGTGGACCAAACGCTCCTCCAAAGGTGAAGTGTCTGGTAAGAGCTCTACAGCTAGTTTCAAAGAAGGAGTCTTTCATTCAACCGGCAATATTGACTCCACTCCATGCACAAGCTAATATGGAGAAAAACTTGTGGCAGTCTTAGCAACGGTTCTATACGCCCACAAAGCAGGATATAACATGATGTGCCAATTATTCTTGCTTTGTGTGATGGTTCATTGGAGAATGGATTTGAGTGATTTATTCACTGCTTCGACCTGTCCATTCGCTTGAGGGTAGTAAGAGGAGGAATGCTCTTGTTTGTACCCTAACTTTGATGCCAACTCTTCCATCATATGGTTCTGAAAGTCCAAGCCATGGTCAGTGACAAGCTCTTTCAGAATCCCGAACCAAGTAATAATCTAGTTGAATACGAAGTGCGCGACTGTCTCACCGTCGGATTTAATGGTAGGCATATCCTTAGCCCATTTCATGAAGTAATCAACAGCCAATATGATATGATGATGCCCCCCAGCTGAAGCTAGGTTGAAATCCATAAAATCAAGCCCCCACATAGTGAAGGGACAGGCGGTGATGATGGGATGTAATGGGGAAAGTTTCGAGTGCATATTACGTGCAAACACCTAAACATAGTTCATGCACATGCAGTTAAAAAACTATTAGATAATATTAGTGATATCTAGGTCTTTATTGAAATCTTAGTTTTTATAGTTGCTAGGTCTTTGAAGTTGATTAATTAACATGTAGAAGGTTAGGCCCTTAGTGATTGAGGCATTACAGCTCTCGAACTTCAAGCCTAGATATTTAGGCCTGACACACTATCTCCCCGCATTTTCCACCTCTTGACTTGCAAAATTATTTAATGGATCAGCATGTTTGGCTTCAAATTACTCTACGTTTCAACCTTTGGCCTCTGAACCAAAACAAGTTTATGGCATGTGCCAAGGTCAAAACGTTATACAACATGCATAGTAACCATCATATACCAGTGTATTTAGTGGATTCAGGGATCTTCCTTATCATGAAGAAGCCTCACCGTATTTATATATGTTATTTCTCCATACCACCTTTGTTTTTCTATTTATATTTCATTGAAATCTTAGTTTTAATAGTAGCTAGGTCTTTGAAGTTGATTAATTAACATGTATAAATTGATATTTGTGTAAACTTGTAGATATCATATCCAATGGAAATAGAGCAGCCTTTGAGACAGAAGCATAGGAGGTCATCACATTCTTCAGGAGTTGGTGTCCGAAATGAAAATTGAAGATTATCGACTTCACCTCAGGACTTAAGATTATTGTATAGTTCACATTCATCTGAGCATCGACGTGGCGATAGTGGTAGAGATGATTCCCCCTTATCATCTATGGGTGAACGTGGATCTCGACCTTCTGTATGGGAGACAAGTGTGGAAGCAGAGTAAGGTTCGCAAGAGGATCGTCATCCTACACAGGGTGGTGAAGGTCGAGCAAGGACACAATATGTCCAACTAGCTGAGGGTTGTACGCCCATTACGACCTATCCATTAGATTTACCAGATGAGATTCCATGGGAAAGTGGTCTTCAACAAATGACTAATGAAAGTTGTAGGGCTCACTATGACAAGCTGCAAAATGATCTTTCTAGTTTGGATCTCACTCCAGATAAAAAACAAAGTATAGAGATGGTTTTACAATCTTTGCAAAAATTCATTGAGGTATATGAGGCTCTTGGACCAACAACAGATGGTTTTCTTGCCTTGATGCAAAGAAGAAAGGCAGAAGTGATGGGTCTAAACAAGTGGGTTGTTGTAAAGGAGAGGGTGACTAGAGAACATGCCAACTCAATGTTCAACTTCAAAGAGGGCCTAAAGCGGAAAGCATTGAAAGTGCAATATTTTAAGCACCCTGAACTTGCACATTTTTTATATGATCGGTTTCTTGCAGCCTGTGGTCGGTTGCCATGGAACGATGAGGTTCCTAATTATTTTGCTAGGTTTTTTATGCTGAATTGTTTTTAGGAATGAAGCCAGACTATATTGATATTCATTCCGAGTTTTATGGAGTTGGAAAGGGGAGGATACGCAATCGAAAATGTGCCCTTATAGATTCTAGTACTCTTCAACCTCCACATTTGATATCTCATCCACCTAGGCTTGTGACTTACAAATCAGAGATGGAGCCCACATCACAAGTTGGGACAACTGCAAGGCATAATGTTGTCGAAGGTTTGACTTCGGCATTTGTAGGAGTTGATGTTGGATTGAGTCGAGAGAGGGCTCGAGCCACTATTTGGAAAAAATTTGTTTACAAAACAAATGATGAGTTAGATTGTATGGGCATTGAATATCTAAAGGCCTATGCTAAGCTTTGTCATAATATAGCTTCGGATAGAATATCTAATGACACGTCAAGTATAGGAGAGGTTTGTGTACTTCCAATCTATTATTTTTATTTATTTATTTTGAATTAAACTTTTTGTTACATTATATCTATGTATGATAAATTATTTTTTTATGTATAGTAATAAGTACGTTACGTAAATGTTTATTGTTTTCAATTTTCTCGATTGTTAAATGAACATAATTTTAGAGTCTCCACTAGTCAAAATGCTGGAAATGTAGAAGAGCATATTGGAGAGGTATATTTAAAATTTACACATTCATATTTATGTTTGAAAGATATTTTTTTATTTTTTTTAAATTTAACTATGTATCTTATTATTAATTTGACTTATTTATGCAGGTTTTATTAGATTCAAACTTTTTAGATGATTTTCCATCTATTGTGAACCAATGTTTTATTTTTTTTGTTTTTTAAGTTAATTGCTAAGCTTAATATTTTTTGCTTTTACTATGATTTATTTATTAACAAAATTTAAATTTTAAGGGAAGAGAACATATTGAAATTGGAGGTGAAGATATAGGTTCTTTGATGGATGTGGATATTGGCACCGAGGTAATTTTGTTCATAATTGAATTGTTCTTTGATATATATGTTTAAATAGTTTAAATAATGTTTGACATTTGTAAATTGCTTTTATATATGTTGAAACTTGGGTCTCTTCGATCTTTTCAAGGCAAAGGAAAGACTCCATTGGACGATAGTGTTGGAATTATAAGTTTAATATTTTATTTTTTTGAATTTAGTTTATAATAGTCTAAATAATTGGTAAGATTTATAAATTGTTTTTATATATGTTGTAGCTTGGGTCTACTCCACCTTTTAGAGGCAAAGAGAAGACTTCGTTGGAATATAGACAATTGGAGGTAATTTTGTTAATAATTGAATTGTTCTTCGATATACTAGTTTAATGTTTTAATGTTTTGATTTTGGTTTAAAGTTCTTTAAATAATTTATGATATTCATAATTTTCTTTTATACATGTTGTAGATTGTTACGAATCCAAGGGAAGACCCTAGTCAAGGATAGTGGTGGACTTCCATTTATAGAATTATTTATATTGTTTTTTTTATGTAGATATATATATTGTAGTATATTTGGACATCGAGGAACTTAATTTTTGGATTATATACATGTACTTTGAACTCACATGTACATAATTTTTGGATTATATACATGTACATGGAACTCGCATGTACATGATTGTTTTTTTGGATTATATACATGTACATTGAACTCACATGTTCATGATTGTTTTTTTGGATTATATAAATGTGCATTGACCTTAGATATTTTTTTTGGATTATATACATGTATATGTAAAGGTTAGGAATGTTAGGAAGTTTTGATAGGTGCAAATATATGAATGTATGTAAATTATTAAATTTATGTATGTTTCTTGTTGAGAAGTTGAGAGTGATAGAAATGTTATGAAGTTTTGATAGGTGCAATCTAATGTTAAGAATGAATATATGGGGAATGTTAATGTTAATAATGAATATATGGAGAATGTTAATGTTAGGAGTGAATGTGGGAATGGGGGAATGTTAGGATTGAATGTTTTGATGGGTGCAATGTTATGAGTGAATGTGAGAATGGGGGAATGTCAGGAGTGAATGTTTTGATAGGTGCAATCTAATGTTAAGAATGAATATATGGAGAATGTTAATGTTAATAATGAATAAATGGGAAATGTTAATGTTAGGAGTGAATATTTTGATAAGTGCAATGTCAGGAGTGAATGTGGGAATAGGAGAATGTTAGGAGTGAATGTTTTGATAGGTGCAATCTAATGTTAAGAATGAATATATGAGGAATGTTAATGTTAAGAATGAATATATGTGAATGTATGAATGAATGTAAGAATGAATATATGGAGAATGTTAATGTTAAGAATGAATATATGGGGAATGTTAATGTTATGAGTGAATGTGGGAATGGGGGAATGTTAGGAGTGAATGTTTTGATAGGTGCAATGTTAAGAGTGAATGTGGGAATGGGGGAATAATAGGAGTGAATGTTTTGATAGGTGCAATATTAGGAGTGAATGTTTTGATAGGTGCAATGTTAGGAGTGAATGTGGAAATAGGGGAATGTTAGGAATGAATGCTTTGATAGGTGCAATTTAATGTTAAGAATGAATATATGGGGAATGAACATGGAAATGTTAATGTTAGGAATGTTAGAAATTTAATGTTATGAATTTTTTATAGGTGCAATGTTAGGAGTGAATGTGGGAATGGGGGAATGTTAGGAGTGAATATTTTGATAGGTGCGGTGTTAGGAGTGAATGTGGAAATAGGAGAATGTTAGGAATGAATGCTTTGATAGGTGCAATATAATGTCAAGAATGAATATATGGGGAATGAATATGGAAATGTTAATGTTAGGAATGTTAGGAAGTTAATGTTAGAAATGTTAGGAAGTTTTGATAGATGCAATGTTAGGAGTGAATGTGGGAATGGGAGAATGTTAGGAGTGAATGTTTTGATACGTGCAATATTAGGAGTGAATGTTTTGATAGGTGTAATGTTAGGAGTGAATGTGGAAATAGGGGAATGTTAGGAATGAATGCTTTGATAAGTGCAATATAATGTTAAGAATGAATATATGGGGAATAAATATGGAAATTTTAATGTTATGAATGTTAGGAATGTTAGAAAATTTTGATAGGTGCAAATATATGAATGTTTGAAATGAATGTTATAAAATGTTAGGTGCAAATATATGAATGAATGTTAAGAAAGGTTAGGAATGTTAGGAAGTTTTGATAGGTGCAAATATATGAATGTATAAATAAATGTAAGAATGAATATAGGGGAATGTTAATGTTAAGAATGAATATATGGGGAATGTCAATGTTAGGAGTGAATGTGGGAATGGGGGAATGTTAGGAGAGAATGTTTTGATAGGTGTAATGTTAGGAGTGAATGTTAGTAGTGAATGTTTTGATAAGTGCAAATATATGAATGAATGTTAGGTAGTTTTAATAGGTGCAAATATATAAATGAATGTTAGGAAATGTTCGGAATGTTAAGAAGTTTTGATAGGTGCAAATATATGAATGTTAGGAAAGGTTAGGAATGTTAGGAAGTTTTTATAGGTGCAAAATATATGAAAGTATGTATTATTAAGTTTATGTATGATTGTAGATGTAGTGTTGAGAAGTTGAGAATGTTAGGAATGTTAGAAAGTTTTGATAGAAATATTTTTTATTACTAAGGTAAAATTAGCAACTTGATTCTGAATTTTAATATTTTTTGTACTAAAGTAACATTATCAATTTAATTATTATATTTATTTTATGTTCCTTACAAGAAAAGAAAAGGATCACTACAAAGTTGCAGTAGTGAGGAAACTACAAATAGCATTCCTATATAACCCCCCAGGATTTAAAGAAAGGTGATGAAATGAAAAAGAAAGAAAAAAAGACTTGTAGAGTTACAGGGAGAATTCAAAAAGTTAAGGCCCTCCATGTTTGATGAATAATTTGAGGAAGCGATAGAATCTTGGTTGTTAAATTTGCTCCGTGGTGTAAGGAGGCTAAGAGTGTCAGTAACATACGTAGTAAAGAGTTGAGTTGGAAAAAATTTTAAAAACTATTGAAAGAATGTATATATCAGAACAATATTATGATGTGAATGCCCAATAATTCAATGATTTGAGACTAGGATTGTTCACCATGGAAGAATTTGTAACCGAGTTTGTAAATTTACAATGCTATGTACCATACCTAAGAGTTGAAAAAACTAAGGTATACAGTTTTATCAGTTGTTTACCCCAAGTGTATAAGGAAAATATTGTGTTTGAAATTCCTCAACAATGGATGAAACAATTAGAAAGGCCTAGTTGTGCTACCATTTGTTTAAACAAATATCTAAATTGAGTAGAAGTTGGAAAAATTAAAAAAATTGAAAAGATCGATCAACGTAGGAAAGGATTTAAACCCTCACCTTTTTGAAAAGGAACAAGAGGTCATACTGATAAAAGTTACAACAGGCGAGGTTCAACCAATAGCAATGGGGTAAAGAGTATCGAAACTTCCAGTGGAGGATGGAATAGTAACCCATAAGCATGTTGCAGGAAGCTTCTACTGTGAATGACATAGCCAGGAATATCCCTATAGTTAATGTTTCTTTCGAATATCGGCAGGCAGACCATCAATCCACCGTGTTGGAAGTAGAAGGTAAAGTTTTGAACATACATGTTTCTATACTTATCGATTCAAGGTCTAGGTTAAGTTACATTGAACCAAAAGTAGTTGTAAAGTGTAAACTTAGTAAGGAAAAACAAAAAAAATGCATGGTTGGTATAGCTGGCAACAAAGGTAAAAATGAAAGTTACGGAGATAGTTAAAGATTTGTTATTAGGTTTTAATGACTCGGATACCTCAGTTAAATTAAAAATATTTCCCCTAGGATCCTATGACATTTTGATAGGTATGGATTGGCTAGAATCTCATAAAGTTGTTATCGACTATTTGCATAAAAATTTTAGTAGTGTGGATGAGGAGGATAAGTATCATACAATGAATGAAATTTATAGACCTTTATCTACATGACAAATTTCAGCACTACAACATAAAAAGTGTATTAGGAAAGGGTGTCAACTTTATGGCATCAAAATTAAAGAATTTGAGCCCAAAAAATAAAAAATGGAATTGGAACAATTTCCTATTTTAAAGGAATTTGAAGTTGTATTTTGTGATAAGATATCAGTATTACCACTTAAACGATATTGAGATTTTAACATAGATCTAATGTCATTTGAAACACTAGTATCATGAGCTCCATATCATATCAGTATCCTAGAATTAACAAAATGAACAATACAATTACAGGAGTTACTAGACAAAGGATATATTCAGCCTAGTGTATCTCCTTGAAGAGTACCTGTTTTGTTCGTGGGTGTGCTAGTAATATGATAAATTGTAATGTATTATTATTTTTTACTGTCATGCATGGATAATTTATAGTTGATGAATAGATAACCAACCATTGATGGCAGATAACTAGAAGAACGCAAGCTAAAAAAAATTCCAACCGACGAAATTTTTTTTGCGTTTGCGTTGTAAATAATGGTTCTGTAACGGAAAAACATTGTTCGGTCGAATAACCTCTGAGACCTAAAACCTGCACAATTTTCAGTTTTCTCCATTTTCGGAAGGTAAAATGTATGCCTTACACTACAAATCGACTGTCGGACTTGATACCACTAGTTTCTTCATTGAATCTACTTTTCGTAGGTATATATTTTGTTATGTATAGGTGAGATCCGCTATTTTTTTTTGTTTCTTAACATGTGTCGAGTTTCGTTTCGTCTCTTTCAACATGCGGTGAAATGAAAAATATATAGCTTTAAAAATACACCACCTAAAAAATTGAAACAAATATGGTGCGCTTAATTGGAGTGTCTACTTCAAAAGGGTATTCGTAGATTTTTAAATTTTATAGTCAATTGAGAGAAAAGTGGCACAACCAAACACATGTTGAAAATCAACAAGGTTTCCTCATTGATCAAATTCAAAAAAATATTATAATTAGTATATAGATCCGTTGGTTACAAACTTATAGTCATCGCAATAGTATATTGTGTGTAGATTGTCCTAACATATTTTGTTTTTGCAAAACACAAGTTTAACAATGATTTTAGGGGTGCAACCAAACATGTCTATTTTTTGGTCCTTTCATTTTATAAGGACACGCTATCAAACATTTTCTGAAACGACATATCAAATCTCAATAAAAAAAAATTGAAAAAATTATGAATAAAAAGCTAACATAATTCTCTAAAAGTTTTGTTCTTACTTGAAAGTGAAATTCTAAACGAAAATATCACTTTCGTTCGCCCAAAGTTGAAAAACATGAAAAAATCAAATTTATTTTCTCATAAGACCCCCCAAAATAGACACCCATATTCATGGATTCACCCACTAAGAAGAATCAATCCTACATTATTTCCTGTCATAGAAAAAGAGGTTAAAAAATTATTTTATGCAAAAATCATTGTTCCTCTTAGATACTCATCATGGGTAGCAAACCTAGTTCCTTTCAGGAAAAAGAATGGAGAGATAAGGTTGTGTGTAGACTTTCGTAATATGAATAGGTCATCACTGAAAGACAATTATCCATTACAAAAAATTGAGCAAATCTTACAGAAGGTGGTTGGTGCTTAGAGTATTTCAATGGTGGATGGATTCTCTGGGTATAACCAGATTGCAATGCATCTAGATTACCAAGAGAAGACATCCTTCACTACCCCTTGGGGTACCTTCATGTATGACAAAATGCCATTTGAATTGATGAATGTTGGGGCCACCTTTCAAAGGGATATGGATATAGCCTTTGTTGTGGAGAAAGAGAAGTTTGTTGTGATTTACTTGGATGATATTACAGTGTTTTCACAGTTTGATGATGAACATCTAAAGCACCTCAAACAAACCTTCTTAAAATGCAGAAAATATGGACTGTCACTAAATCCAAAAAAGTATCATTTTGTTGTGTAGGAGGGTAAGCTACTAAGACATTTGGTTTCAGCTGATGGGATAAGAATTGATCCAGAAAGAGTCAAGGCCATTTTAAAAATCAGTTTTCCTAGAAGTAAGAAGGATGTACAATCTTTTATTAAGAAAATTAATTTTCTGCATTGGTTTATACCAAATTTTGTTGAAACTATTAAAAAAATAACAGCTATGTTGAAGAAATATCAGGAAGTAAAATAGACAGCAAAGGCCAGGAATTCATTTGAGAAGATAAAGCAAGCTCTTACAAAAGCACTGGTGCTAGTGAGCCCTTATTTTTTGAAATATTTCTGACTTTTTTTTTGCATCATAGGACATAATAGTTGTTGTTTTGTTACATAAAAATGATGATGGATTGGAGCAGCCAATTGCATTTTTCAGCAAGACCCTTAGGGATTCGGAGTTGAAGTACAGTACCTTGGAAAAGCAAGCTTATTCACTGGTAAAGGAATTAAAATTTTTCAGAATTTATGTCTTGCATTCAAAAGTCATTGATTATGTTCCCAATGCTACCATTAAGGATATTTTAACTCATCCTGATAGTGAAGGAAAATGAGGAAAATGGATTGCTAAGATAATGGAATATGATGTGGAAATCAATCCTACTAAGCTGGTGAAAAGACAAGGTCTATAAAATTTATTGCATGATTCAAACTGTGAAGCTTTAGGCCTTCATATGATGGCAGAACAACCTATACGGGAATAATTGCAAGCCGAGCAAGAGAAGGAAAATATTATGGAGAAATATGCAGAATCTACATGGTATGCAGACATTGTTCATTTCTTATTGTATTTGCAGTTTCCTAAACATCTCGACAAAAAGGCAGTTAGGTCATTGAAATTAAAAGCTACTAAATATTGTTTAGTAGATCAGTAGTTGTGTTGGAAGGATCCAAGAGGTATTTTGCTCAGATGTTTAGACAAGTCAGAAATTGAGGAAGTAATTTCAGAATCACATGAAGGTGCTTGTGGAGGACACAAATATTGGGAGGCTACTGCTTATAAAATCCTAGGGTCTGGATATTACTGGCCTTCTCTGTTCTTTGATGTATATCAGCAGGTTAGAGCTTGTGATCTTTGTCAAAAGTTTGCTGGTAAACAGAAGGTTTTGTCTTTACCATTGAAACGCATTGCAGTGAATGCCCCTTTTCAGCAATGGGGTTTAGAATTCATAGGTGAGATAAACCCTGCATCTTCGGGACAGCATAGATGGATACTGACAGCCACTGAATTTTTCACCAAATGGGTGGAGGCCATTCCCACTAGAAATGTAAATGATAAGGTGATAATCAGTTTTATTCAGGAAAATATTCTTAGCAGATTTGGCTGTCCTAAGAAGTTCCTGACCGATAATGATAAAGCTTTTAAGTCTAAACCTATGGTTTCATTTTGTGAACAAAATGGGATTGTCTTGAAGCTTTCAACACCTTATTACCCTCAAGGGAATGGGTTGGCAGAATCAACCAATAAGAATATTATACAGAGCATCAAGAAGTTGTTGAAGCAAACTAAAAGGTCATGGGATTCAATGTTGAAACATGCACTTTGGGAAGACAGGATAACAACTACGAAAGCAATTGGAACTTCTCCTTTTCAGTTAGCATGTGGAATTGATGTGGTCTTTCCAGTTCAGCTAGGTATTCTAGTGATGAAATTCTTTCAAGATAGTTAAGAGGAACTTAGTGATATTCAAAGGATAGTTTATGCACTGTTTGAATTACACCAGGAACGTGAAGCTGTAGAAGAAAAGACTCAAATGTACATAAAGAAGATAAAAGAAATTTTTGACAGGAAGATTAAAAAAAAAAAATTCCTCTGGAGATATGGTACTAAGGTGGGATGCCAGAAAGGAACAGAAAGGTAAGCATGGTAAGTTTGACAATTTATGGCTTGGTCCTTTCATAATTTCAAAACTTTTGGAGAACAATACTTTCATATTATAGACTTTGGAAGGTGAGGAATTGTCCAATCCAGTGAATGGACGATTACTCAAACATTTTTACAGCTTTTGAAGGAAGGGAATTTGTCATTCATTGTATATACCAGTGAGTGAAAGATTGAATAAAGACTCCATATCCCAATGGATTTTTTGCATAGTAGTACATAGGTTCAGTTAAATGGCAGAAGGAACTGATCTACAGGTTTTTGAAGCCTCATAAGGAGGACTCCATCCCGCAGCAGGAGCCAGATGTTATAACTAGACCTTGTTTTTAGTTTATTGGTTCTTTTTGTTCTATTTTTCAAATTTTGATTTACTATGATTTTATATTTTTAGTTGTTTGTGAATATTTTAGTATTAAATACATTTTTATTTCTAATTTTACGGTTTACATAATTTTGATGATTCAGGTTTATTTCTTTTTTGGGGGTTTTAAGGTTATTTTATGGGCTTATTAGATGTATATATTTATGAAAAGTTGAAAAAACTTATCATAAGGTTTAATCTAAGTTTGGTCATATTACCTAACCCTTTGTTTTGAAGCCATTTGACAAAAACATTCAACAAAGAGATTCCTGTAGCGCAAAAGGGAAAGACCGTGAGCTAAACCGCTACAAGAAAGTCGAGACACTAAAAAATTGTAATATCAAGTTGGGAGTTTTTCAAAATCACAAATGATGGAAGTTTTTATATCTGTAAAGACAAAATGATATGTGTATAGACCTCAATAATCATTATGACAAGTCTGCAAGATAAGGTAAAGATTTTGCAAGTAAATCGCAGTTGTCCGAAATCTTGAAGAGTGGAAATTTCATAAACATTTACGATAGCGCATCCTCAGAGAATGTTCAAAGCCAGGGACGAGTTTGATGGGCGTATGAGAAGCTGCAGAGATCATGGTTATACCTGTCATATTTTATTTGACGAAATTGTGAAGGAAGCGGTTGAATATTTGGGCGGTTGTAGAGTAAGGTACTAAGAGCTACTAAATATTCATTGAAGACATAATATCGCAAACATAGGAGGTTAGTTCATCATCACCATAACTGTATGCTCAAGTAGCGCAATTATTGACCAAGATTAGGGGCATTATTGACATAGTCCTGTGACATTAAAAAAAATCGTAATCCTATGAAATACGATTTGTTTGAGTTATCAATTCCAATGTGTAGAGAATTATTTCAAATTTTCCTGAACTCTTTGAAAGAAAGATACAGCTAGGGTTTAGTACAGATAAATGAAGAGGAGTGGTAAAACCAATAGGGATAAACCTACTGATATGGGTTGGGCTAATAGCTTTCCTGAATGTGCAAAATTGTTCCAGAGAGGTGGCTGGTTTAAGTACTTTGAAAAGATTGATGGTTTTTATTCTGAAGTATCATATGGGTTTGCTCAGGGGTTAGATAAAGATACGGTTTCGTTCAATACCATCAAAATTGATTTAATGATAGAACAGATAGCTGAAGCAACAGATATTGCATGTGAGGGAGAATTTTGGTTCAAGAAAATTCCTTTCACCTTTGATTCAAAAAAGTTCATTTTACCTGGGGTGGAAGGCATACACTGGGGAAAAGGTATGCAATTAGATAAATTTAGGCCTGAGTGGAGAGAATCCATTAAAATCTTACAAAGTTATATCACCTGTGAGGGAAGATTCACTTTAGTCTTCAAGTATCATATTAGATTTCTATAGCATCTAAACCAAGAGTCCATGATGAATCTACCTTTTTTCTTTCTAAAGAGCCTGCAAAAATGTCAAGTAGGGTAAAAGGACATAAAGATCATACCCAGCAATATATCTTCCACCATGGCCTAATAAAACTAATCATTTGCACTGTGCTTCAGAAAAAGGGTAAAACTTGGGACTACTTCTTGTTCTGGTCAGGGTTCCAGAGTGAAAAAGAGGACCAATCAAAAAAGAGACAGGTGAACAAACATTTCAGCTTGGTTAAAAGATTAAAAAAGGAAGTCATTGCTGAGTCAGTAGAATAAAATTTTGAAGAGGAGTCTTCAGCTCAAAAGCTCGAAGAACCTGTATGTGAAGAGCAAAGAGGGATTTATGAGGGTAATCAGATAGAAATTTTTGAAAATGTAGAAGAAGTCTAGGCAGCAATTTTGAAACATGAAGAAGAAAGGAAATCAATTGAACATGATCAGGATTTCACTAATATTCAAGAAAACATAGAAAATGTTTTTGTTCCAGTGAAGCTTGAAGATGAGAACATAAAAATTCCAAGTAAAAAACTCAAAGGAAAGTCAGTGGTTGAACTAAACAATGAGGGTGTACAAATTTCCAGTATAAAGTTTCGTGGAAAGTCTTATGCAATGATCGGAGAATCAAATTGGAGACCCAAAACAAGAGCAAAGAATAATTTAAGACTTAACATGTGTTGGGAAAAATATTGTCTTGAATAGTTTACCTAATATTTAATTATCGACTGGGGTTTGTAAGCTTGGAGTTGCTACAAAATATATGCAAAGGTAGAAGGATTCCTAAGGTGTCATGGCAATATTTTAACAAACACAGATCAAAAGATATTTTGAAATAAGAAACAAAGACTCCTAAGAATTCAACAGTTAAGAAGAATAAGCTAGAAGACTAGACTAGTGTAGTATCCAGTTATAGTACTCTACTTTATACATACTTGATGCAAATAAAAAATAAGATAACAAACTATCCCTTAAAACCTATTCTACTACTTTAAACAACTCTGAAAACTAACTATACAAAGGAATATTTACAGAACTACATCAACTAGAATATATAACTAAGGATATACCTGGCAATTCAGACTAATTCCACTCTCCTGGATTTTTTTGGGGATAAGCATTTACAGTGACTGGAACAGGGGTAGGAGGAGAGTCAAAGTGGCTTTCAAATGAAGTATAGAAACTAAAGGGAATTAAGTATAACTTTACCTCTACGAAAATATGTAAACTAAGGAATGTCTAGTTGCAAGTAATGGTAAACATCATTCTTTATATCATGGACACTTATCAAAAATGAAAAGGAAAAGGCCTAACTAAGAAAACCTGATGATGATCTAAATTCTTATTTAATAACCATCTAACTAAAAAGAACAACTTCTATTTATGACCTATCAATATATCTACCAAATTATCAGTATAATTAACTTTAAATCACATGTACAGAAATAAAATCAATTCAAGCTAATATAATCATATGGTAAAAATACTTAAAGGCTTAATAAATACTCTAAGTAGTTTAATCACATAATCTGAAGAAAAAAGATATAATTACTATCTAACTATCCTTAATCAAAACCTACTCAAAGAACTGAAGAAAATAGACTTAAATTATGTAAAATATGCTAAGGACTATATGAAAGACTGAACAACAGGTTGAAATGGTAGTCTATATAACAAGCCAAACAGTCTATTTGTATGACAGTCTGTATACAAAAATACTTAAAACTTTGAAAAATTGATTAATCTAGATGATTTCTGCCAGCTAACCTATGCATGTAATAACTAGGATGTAAATACATAAATTTAAACCTATTTAACAACAAATTCACATATAATTTACAATTCATAACCCAAACCTATTTACCCTACAAGATAATACAATTCATAATTTGAAAGCATTATTACCTAGAGATTTGAAAGGAAACTAAAGATTAAATAAATTCATAACATACTAAGAACAAACAGAATTGAAACTAACTATGATTAAATTCTACGGTATTGAAAGCAATTTAATCTATTATCATTGAATCAATCAATAAACTAGAAATACATCAAAAATAATTACAATCCAGTTTATATGCAAATGCATCAAAAGGAACTTTACAGTATGATCTATATGGAAAGGAATGACAATATAGTCTATATGCAAATGCATCAAAAGGAATTTACAGTCCAATCTATGTGGAAAGGAATTACAATCTAGTCTATATGCAAATGCATCAAAGGGAATTTACAGTCTAAACTATATGCAAATGCATTAAAAAGAAATTACAATCTAGTCTAATAAACTGGAAATGTAACAAGAGAAATTACAATCTAATCTATATGCAACCAGTTGCCAACTTAAAATGAAAGACTATATAAGCATCATAACATTAAAATGGAATCTAAACTACAAGCATCATAAGACTAGAATGAAATATAAGTTAGAGGAAACAATATAAACAATTGCAAAAATGAAATTACATAAACAATCTATGAACAAAATTATGCTAATTATAAAAAAGGGAAAGAGACTATACGAAAATATAAAACTCTAATTGGCGGGGGGCCCTCCCAGCAAACAGAGTCACAACCTGCTAAACGTTAATGGAACATGATCATAGACAGTGTAACAGAACTTTCCATTCAAAATAAACAGAGTCTAAATTAGATAAACTTGCTGAGCTAAAAACTACTTCTGCTTAACTCCCTCTCGCATACGAGCGTTCTTATATATATAGTCTTGATAAAGCGATCAAGTTGACCCTTTAGTGGTCGAATGCTCTTCTAGGATGAGTCAACCATTATTACAATTCATTGCTTTAATGCCAACACATAGTCGTTCTCCTCCCTTATCGCGTGTTGGTTTCCATCGGGCATGAGGTGGCTCCCCTTCTCTAGCGTTGTGATGTACGCTGGAAATCTTCCAGAATAAGGCTCGTGCTAATGCTTCAACAGGTGGACAGTCAGAGGTTTCCATATCACTCCATGCTTAAATGCTGGATATTCAATCAGTTCGAATGCGTGGTTGGTTCGGCGAGTTATATGACGAGATGGATATGCTATGCGCATATCTAACCAAACGTGTGTTTGTATGTGAAATTCACCCAAAAAACATGCTGTGCAATCGATGAATGCATTTGTTAATAGTTACATTGAATTTACTCATTAAAACAGTAAAATAATCAAGGATGAATCAATCTTAAATAAATAAAAATAAGATCATACCTGAAGCTGAAAGGTAGTCTGTGTGATGCAAAGATGCCAAAATGACAATAAAATATGCGTTAATACATAAGGTTTTTAGCTCAAAAAGGGTAACAAAATGGGGCTTAACAACATGAAAAGAATTTTAAACCCTAGATTGATGAAGGACAAAATTACTATAATAGAAGACTCCTCGTCTTGAGAATAATTTGAAGAAGATGAAGACCTGAATTCTTAGCAAGTCGATAGTAAGAAAGAAGATTCATTGACTGTGAAATCATCTTCAGTAAAAAACAGAGTTGTAGAACAGTCAAAAGATTTCAGTATTAAAGGAGATAGGTCTCAAAAGTATCCTGTAGCAGTACCAGATTAGCATGAAGAAGATGATGATGCAATTTTCAAGAAACTGGATATCCCTTGGTTATGAGAGAAAGCTTCCTAATTTCAAGAAGGAAAATGCATAGACTCAGAAAATGAAAATCTTCAAAAGACTGTTAAACAGTATAAGTATCAAATCGATTTTCTGAATGAAAATAATGAGGGTTTGGTCATGGAAAACAATATATTAAGGGAATATCTTGAAGATATTAACACACATTACCAGGAGTTGATTGTGGTTTCAAAGGAAGCTTTAAAAAGGAAGAGGTGGACTCAAGGAAAATTTGAGGAGTTGAACCAGAAAATACATGATTTGACTCAGCAGAATCAATAACTATGAAGGAAATTTGAAGACTTGGAAACAGAACAACAAAGAACCAGAAGAAAATCACAAGCTTTGGAAGGGATAGCACTTCTGGCTGAGGCAGCCAAAAATCTTTAAAGATCATTACTGACAGGTGTCTTATGGTTGATTTTTGTAAAGTTAATAGTTTATTTTGAAAAACAATTATTTTAGTAGCAGTTTCGAGAGCTTGACCTAAATTTAGTTATTTAGTTAAGTAACTGTTTTTTCAATGTAACAAGGATAAAAAGAAAGAAATTGGATGGTAGTGGGTTCAAATTTTGTGCAAGGGGAGGGTCAAGAGCTACTGTAGCAAGCTAATATTCAAACTCTCATGTAATTTTATAGACTGATTATGATATATATCACTTATAATCCCTTATTATCTTCATTACTGGTTTCATTTATGGTTTGTTAAATCACTCAATGTGCAATTTCGTTTCTTTTATAATGTTTTATTAATGAAATGCTTGTAGGTTGTGGGTGGAACTCAGTCACTTATATTTACTCTTTCTGTTTTATTTGTTATATATGATTCATCTCAGTCCTTTATCTTTATATTATTTATTACTTGTTTTAGCTTGTTTAATGTTACCCTCTTGTTTATGAAATTTTCAGACCAAAACCCTAAAACCTATTTTATTTAATTTTACTTTTGAGATTCTGTTGGCTTGATTTTCTAGTAGTCTGAGAACAATTTCTGGAACTAACACATATAATCTGTATGCTCTCCATAAGTTTGAAAATTCATTAATACATTGGTTAAGGTTCTACCTAGAGAAAAACTACAAGAACGACCTATATAGTCCTTTTAAATGTTCGGAATTTTTATCATTATAACCTCTTCCTGCAACCATATGCAATTCTTATAAAGATAAAAGAAATTTGAATCGGAATTAATAACCTATGTATTTCAGACCTATATTATACCATTGAAACTATTTTCCTAATGATAATCTGATAACTTGTTTGATGGACCTTATGAATGTGATGTGACCCCCATCTCCTTCGAAGTATAATTTTTAACCTACAATGTCAACCCTTCATCTCTTTATAATTATCAAACAAATTATACGTATATTATACCTAGTAATGTAGGTGCTAATGATGGAAAAAACACCTTTAATTTTTCTAATTCTTACATTAACAATTGTTATGTGAATTAGTGAACCATGACAATCTTGTAGCCAGATCAGAGAAAAAGATGGCTATATAGATCCAAAATTTCATCCAATCTATCCTTAACTAGTATTCCCCTAACCATCATCCCTAACTGAAAGTAATTGACAGCAATTAATGAAGTAACATATCCTACCTTGAATAATGGACATAATTGAAAATCAGGCAAATATTCATACTACCTTGATCAACCAAATATTCATACTTACATTAATAATCCTTTGATGAATTTATTTCATAAGGAAAATGACTTGATAGAAATAAGGAGGTTGAGAGGGTATACCATGAAATCGACCATGTATATTAGCCTATTGTGGTGGATGACATGAAGTTAAATAATGTAGTAATCATGGTTTATAATGCATTGATTGTGATGTTTATTTGCAGAAGGATGGGGGAAGTGAGTTTGTTTCAATGTATTCAAGTGCACTAGTAATCAATTTTATAAGATTACCACATAAGGGATATGATCATTAACTTCATCTGAGGTTAGATGTTGAGGTTACAATATCCAAACATTGTATTATTTTTACTCTGTATCTACTACATGCATTTATACGTAAGTGGATTTACCACTTACTTGATAAAATTACTTATATATATTCATTGAAGGTCCCCTCTCAATAAGTAAGGATACCATAAGGATAAAATAATTGTACTAAATTAGTCTATTTCCATAGACTCTCTTATGCTTCTACACAAGATATATATTTTCTCTTTGATCTGCTATTTGTAACTATAACTGTCATCATTATTTGACTCATTATGTTTTCTTTCCTTACAAAGCTAAGATCTATGATCCTATGCAATATTCAAACAATTTTATTTTGTTTTTTTCTTGGTTGGATTTATGATCTCTCTTCTTATGGAGATCATATGAGCTAAAATTTATATGGTGGTATGCCTTAATAATATCCTTTCTTAATTGACATATAAATTAGGTAACGAGGGATATTATAGTAATTATGAGAAGAAATATACGGTGTTAATGCATATAATCTATATGCTCTAGTCCACAAGTTTGACAATTCATTAATACATTGGTTAAGGTCCTACCTAGATAAAACCTACAAGAACCTATATAATCCTTTTAAATATTAATAATTGTTATAATTATAACCTCTTCGATTGCAACCATATGCAATTCTTATAAAGATAAAAGGAATTTGAACCAGCATTGATAACCTATGTATTTCAGACCTGTATTATACCATTGAAACTATTCTCCTAATGATAATCTGATAACTTGTTTGAGGGACCATATGAATATGAATATGTGACCCCCATCTCCTTCTAAGTATAATTTTTAAACTACAATGTCAACCCTCCATCTCTTTATAATTATCAAACAAATTATAGGTATATTATACCTAGTAATGTAGGTGTTAATGATGGAAAGGAAACCTTTAATTTTTCTAATTCCTACAACACTTGTTATATGAATTAGTGCACCATGACAATCTTGTAGTTATATCAGAGAAAAATACGGCTATATAGATCCATAATTTCATCTAATCTATCCTTAACTAGTATTCCCTTAACCATCATATGTAACTAAAAATGATTGAAACCAATTAATAAAGTAACATGCATGAAATCGACCATGTATATTAGCCTATTGTGGTGGATGAAATGAAGTTAAATCATGTAATAACCATGGATTATAATGCATTGATTGTGATCATTTTTATTTGTAGATTAAGGATGGGGACAGTACTAAGTTTGTTTCAATGTATTCAACTTCACTAGTAATCAATTTTATAAGCTTGCCACATAAGGGATGTCATTGATTTCATCTGAGGTTAGATGTTGAGGTCACAATATCCAAACATAGTATTCTTTTTACTCGGTATCTAGTACTACATGCATTTATACGTAGGTGGATTTACCGCTTACTTAATCAAATTAATTTATATATATAATATATATATTCATTGAAGGTCCCCTCTCAATAAGTAAGGATACCATAAGGATAAAATAATTGTACTAAATTAGTCTATTTACATAGACTCTCTTATGATTCTACACAAGATATATATTAATTTTCTCTTTGATCTGCTATTTGTAACTATAACTGGAATCATTATTTGACTCAATATTTTTTCTTTCCTTACAAAGAGATCTATGATCATATGCAATATTCAAACATGTTTATCTTGTTTTTTTCGTTGTTGGATTTATGAGCTCTCTTCTTATGGAGATCATATGAGCTAAAATTTCTTTGGTGGTATGCCTTACAAATCTCCTTTATTAATTGACATATAAATTAGGTAACAAGGGATATTAGAGTAATTATGAGAATAAATATACGGTGTTAATGCATATAATATATATTCTCTCCACAAGTTTGACAATTCATTAATACATTGGTTAAGGTCCTACATCCTGGAGAAAACCTACAAGAATCGATATAATCATTTTAAATATTAAGAATTGTTATCATTATAACCTCTTCCAACCATATGCAATTCTTATAAAGATAAAAGGAATTTGAACCAGCATTAATAACCTGTGTATTTCAGACCTATATTATACCATTGAAACTATTCTCTTAACGATAATCTGATAACTTGTTTGAGGGACCGTATGAATATGATGTGACCCTGGCCATCTCCTTCTAAGTATAATTTTTAACCTACAATGTCGACCCTCCATCTCTTTATAATTATCAAACAAATTATAGGTATATTATACCTAGTAATGTAGGTGTTAATGTCGATGGAAAGGATACCTTTAATTTTTCTAATTCCTACAACACTTGTTATATGAATTAGTGAACCATGATAATCTTGTAGCTATATCAGAGAAACATATGGCTATATAGATCCAAAATTTATTCTAATATATCCTTAAATAGTATTCCCTTAACCATCATCCCTAACTGATCAAAATGATTGACACCAATTAATGAAGTAACATATACTACCTTGAATAATGGACATAATTGCAAAGGAGGAAAAGTTGTCAATTATCTTGCACTAGTACTAGAGCATATGAAGGAAAAAGGTTGTGATCAACCAAATATTCATACTTACATTAATAATCCTTTGATGAATTGATTTCACAAGGAAAATGACTTGATACAAATAAGGAGGTTGAGTGGGTATACCATGAAATCAACCATGTATATTATCCTATTGTGGTGGATGACATGAAGTTAAATAATATAATAACCATGGCTTATAATGCATTGATCGTGATGTTTATTTGTAGAAGGATGGGGGTAGTACTGAGTTTGTTTCAATGTATTCAAGTGCACTAGTAATCCATTTTATAAGCTTACCACATAATGGATGTCATTAATTTCATCTGAGGTTACATGTTCAGGTTACAATATCCAAGCATAGTATTATTTCTACTCGGTATCTACTACATGCATTTATACGTAGGTGGATTTACCGATTACTTGATCAAATTACTTATATATCATTCAAGGTCCCATGTCAATAAGTAAGTGTTAGCACTCAGAATGTACCCAGGTTGTAGAAGGTAAATCCCAAGGTAACAGCAAAAACCACTTTTAGAAAGAAACTGGCTTTCCTTTCCAGAGAGGGATCTCTCAAAATATAGATTTTATAAGGCTAGATATAAATCAACACTCAAAGATCATATAGATGGTTGAAACAATACACATAACCATTGGGAAATGGATTCACATATACATAAAGATATTACAAAGACATATGCATGAGATTTTACCAAAGGCAAGATAACCATTCAATCACAGTCGTTCATTTAGTTCATGTGGGACAGAAGAAATAATGAACAGTCCATCAATACAGAGCATCAAGAGATGAGTTCTATATCAAATTTAGTAGAAACATTCATAGAATATCTGAGACAATGATCAAAGCATAAATAATATGAATTCTAACCATTCAACACTATGTTCTAGATATGAAGAAAACAAAATGGAGTGAGACACTAGAAAAACAATCACAAAGGAAGGGAAAAACAGACTGCAATGTAAACAGCACGAGAATCTCTGATAACCGCATGCATTCGGATTTTTTATTCAAAAATAAATATATGTCTTCAGGAAATATTCATCAACAAGATGGGTTCCAACCCCCATCACATAAAATAAATGCAATTATATAGATAAAATGATTTTCTTCTTCCAAGAAGATTTGTAACCGAATAACTTGCTCAATCAAAGTCTTGTAACTATATTCCTAACTCCTAGGATTAAAATACTTGCTTCGATCCTAATAGATTATTAAATTAAAATCAACTCGGTGACAAGGCCCGTCCAAGCAGCTCCTCAGCGCACAACACCTGTTTTCATGAATGAAGGATGTACTTTGTCTTTCCAAATATTTCTATGGCTCTCTACTGCTCCACGCTTGGAATATCATATTCAACCATCTCTCGAATAGACACCTCCAGCTCCATGTAGGCTTCATAAGACACTTTAGGCAACCCTCCCCTAATGATCAGGAACTTCTGCAATATCTCAAAATATTCGGTCAGCTTATCCATGATGACTTTCCCTGTCAGCCGTTTTTCCATATCGTCAAATTTAGAATGATCCATACGGCTTTGTACCAGCAAGTTGTGATAATGCTCTTGAGAAAACATTCATCCCTCCTCGTCCCAAAAGGAAGGAAGGCCATATTCAAATAATCCTTTAAAAGCTTACTTGAAGTCATTAACTTGTGAGATCATTTCATCATCTTTGTCTTGTACTATTTTCATTAGATGGTGTTTATGAATAAACCTTTTGGCCCATAGTACCATTGCTACTCTGTCCTTTACTCCTATATCATGCAATTTTTGGTAAGTTAATGAATTTAAGAAATTTAGCGCATTTTGAGTTGTGCCAAGGGGTTTCCTCTACATAGTTTCATTTACTAATTTCAATCTTTGATTGGCCAGATTGATCAATATGCTTTGATCATCAATGAAGTTCAAATACTTCCTGAACTTAGTAATTTCTACAGATAATGTATCCCAAATTATGTGCTTTGCTCCCTGGAGAGGCCCCTTTCCTATGTTCCTTTCTTTCAATTCATTAAATTTCTTTTGTAGATGACTTTTATCTTGCAATATCCTATTCTTATTTTCAGTTACCTTGGCTAGCTCAGCTTTGAGTTTTTCATTTTCCACCTTTAATTCTCTTATTTCTTCATCTTTCAGGCTGACTTGGGACATGGGAACTTGTAGGTCATTGGCAGAGAAATCATTTAATGGTTTTTCAATGCTCACAATAGACAAGTCTTCGTCAGTGGGAGTTTGGCTCATTAATTCCTCCATGATCTCTTTTTATTCATTTTGATCCTTTTTCACCTGTGAGATTTGTGCTAGTAACTCGTTCCGTTCTGCTTGCCACTTATCCCTTTCTTCTTGTAATTTTACAGTCGTTCCTTTGTATTCCATCATATCCTGATGAATCCTATCCTTTTCCTCTTGTAATGCTAATAATTCGGATGATTGAACATGTTCTGTACTTGGGATCTTCAACCTTTTCTTCAATACCTGGAGGGCGTTGTCTTTTTCTTCTAGGAGTCTTTTGATTGCCTCGGTGTTACCTTTTTCATTTCCTAAGCTTATGATGTATGCTTGTAGCTTTTTTATTTGAATGGAATTAGCCTTATTTTCAACTTTTTCATGTTTTAACTGAACTTCCAATTTGTCTACCAAAACTTGTAATTTATTAACTCTCATCATAGCATGCAATAAATCAGAATAAATGATGTCTCACGTTTGTTTATGTAGCTATATTTTATCTGGCCTTGTCTAATCTCACTTCCATTTCTGACATCTTCTTATCACTTACCATGGCCAATTTAAAAGTATTTCTTTCTACGTCCCTGGTAGAAATCAAGGAAGTTTTCGGATTATTTAAACTCCTCACCCGCGGGAGTAGATTCCTTGTTTCTTCTAGGGACTGCTTTTGCTTCTCCACATAACTAGTCATGAGCTCTTCTTTAGACTTGAAAACTGGGCTTGATTCTAAATTATCTACATATTTAAAAGAAAACTGACTCACCTGTACAGATTTTGTAGGGACCAAAACAACTCTTTTTAAATCATCTGAAATTACTTCACTTAAAGCTTTATCATCTTGAAACAACTTGGCCTTTTTATGTGAAACATCCTCATCTATCTGCATACTTTCAACTCTAGAAAGACTTCTTTTAACCAAAACATTAGAAACATCTATCACTTGAGAGACTGCAACCGGTATATTGCTTGTATTTTCATCAGATCCTGGAATTTCCATAAAGTGAAGCAAATTGGCGGCTTCATTCAGACCTTCAACAACTTGGTGGTCAAATGGCTTATTTTTGTTAGCTTGTTTTCTCAAGGAAATTATATGGTAAGGGTCATAATTCACCCTTTGCTCCCTTTGAAAATCCATGCTTTCTAACAATTTCTCTATGAACACCAGAGCACCTTTATTTTTAAAAATAAAAGAGCCAACTTTAAGAGGGAACTTGATATTGGAAGATTTCTTAAAAGCTCCAAAGTGTTCTTCTTTAGCATACACTCTCTGTTTCATATACTCCAATGCAAAAAATCTGGGAGTAAGAAAAGCAGATAGCCTATAAGGCTCTCCAGTAAAACCATATATTCTCAAAACGGTGAAATCCTTGTACAAAAACCAATCTCAGACCCTATCCTCAGGTGAGGACTGCATCATGCTTTTCATTTTTTCTAATACCCGAGGTAACACTTCGTCAAACAACATCTTGTATAGTTCTGACATGATAGAATTGGCAAATTCAAACATGTTGATTTGCTTGGGCAAATCTGAAGAAAATATGGTACTTAAAAACTGCAATTCGGTGACATTCGAACATAGCAACATGTTCAGCAAATAAGTTTGAAACTTGAAAAACCTGACTTTCGGAAACTCACTCAACTGGAGATGTATAGCTTCTGCCAGATACTCGTCTAAACTAAAGACATGAACTGACTGAGACTCAGAACTGATCGAACTCATTTTTAATAGGAAGCCCAAAATGACTTCATTGACATGACAATCATCATCTAAACCCAAGACTTGACAGACTAAGGACACAACTAATTGAACCTCATCTCTAAAAATGTGAACATGGTATGGCAGGAAAAGACCATCTAGTGACTGACCCTCGTTCAAGATGCTAGACAGGAATTTGCAGCGGACCTCAGTTTCACAATTTTTGTACACTTCAGCTAAAATGGACTCGTTTACAGGCTCACGACTATCGAGATAATTGGCGGGAAAGTTTAGGTTTTCACGAATGACCTTGGCATCAATTTTACACAGTATCCTAGACGTAGAATTACTTACAATAACTCTCTGAGAAGAAGAATAGTTAACTGCACACCACTCAGCAAACTCGGGAAAATGCAAGGTCTTCTCAACAGCGAAATGGTATAAAAATGATTTACAAGCATTTAGAATATCATTACCCTGTGAATTGTATTGCCATAATCTCTCTTTGCTGACTGATACACTTCCCACAGACAAGAAAGGATCACATACCCCTCTATCCATGTTAACCAGGTATTCTTCTCTCTCGTCAAGAATACGGTTAAACCCTTGCAAATCTTTCCCTTTATCCATAATAGAGACAACAATAGTAATTCGGTGGATGAATTTCGGGTATTCGGGACTTACCAGTTACTGTGGCCGCATATATCCAAGGTTGACTGTCAAAGGGTGGCGAGCAAGCAGTCCTTTTCATTCGTCCGGCGCGAATAAAAAATAGTTCTTCAACAAGTCAACTTTACTTATATAGGAGCCCACTCCGGAGGCCCCCCTTCAGCGGTTTCTGCCAAACTGCTTTTGCCCGTGGAATGCACCACAATATGACGCGTGTACCATGGTTTCCACTCCGCTACCACTTTTTGTTTCCAACCACCACGCAACTTCCCGCTCTAGATCCGTCAATGACCGTCGATGTAATTTCCCTTTATTTCCTAGCCGTCGGATGAGGCTACACGTACCCTATTCTGCCGAGCTTTTTCATTTTACCAAACATGCAAGTTTATGAGGCGGGGTTCTCAATGACCGTAGATTTCATCAAATTGGATATGTGACCGTTGATCTTCATATCTCATCGAACACCCGTATGTCCTTATCCTTCTTGCATCTTCATAAAGCGGACACATTATAAGCCGTTGATCTCCATTTCCTCGCTTTATACCATTGGATCCCGTGATAATTCATCACTTACTCGCCCTTTGTTATACTTTTATACCATAATATTTAACCAAAGTTTTCAAACAACCATTATTTCTTCTTTACCATGGTCCTTCGACTCTCTGCTAGGAAGAAGTGTTAACAGTAAGGATACCATAAGGATAAAATAATTGTACTAAATTAGTCTATTTCCATAGACTCTTTTATGATTCTACACAAGATATATATTTTCTCTTTGATATGTTATTTGTAACTAATGGCATCATGATATGACTCATTATTTTTCCTTGCCTTACAAAGAGATCTATCATATGCATTCAAACCATTTTTTCTGTTTTTTTTTCTTGGTTGGATTTATTATCTCTCTTCTTATGGAGATCATATGAGCTAAAAATTCTATGGTGCTATGCCTTACAAATATACTTTCTTAATTGGCATATCAATTAGGTAACGATGGATATTATAATAATTAGGAGAAGAGATATACGATGTTGCATTTAATCTATATGCTCTCCACAAGTTTGACGATAATTCATTAATACATTGGTTAATGTCGTACCTGGAGAAAACCTACAAGAACCTATATAGTATATCCTTTTAAATATTAAGAATTTTTATCATTGTAACCTCTTCCAACCATATGCAAATCTTATAAAGATTATAAAAGTAATTTCATCAATTAACCTATGTATTTTAGACCAGTATTATACCATTGAAACTATTATCCTAATGATATTCTGATAACTTTCTTGATGGACCATATGAATATCATGATGTGACCCCCATCTCCTTGTAAGTATAATTTTTAACCTACTATGTCAAGCCTCCATCTCTTTATAATTATCAAACAAATTATAGGTATAGTATACCTAGTATTGTAGGTGTTAATGATGGAAATGACACCTTTATAATTCCTACAACACTAGTTATATGAATTAGTGAACCATGACAATATTCTTGTAGCTAGATTAGAGAAAAAGATGGCTATATATATCAAAATTTTCATCTAATATATCCTTAAGTATTCCCTTTACCATCATCCCTAACTGAAAATGATTGTCTTATCCAAACATAGTATTATTTCTAATTGATATCTACCATATTACCTAGGTGGATTCACCAGTTACTTGATCAAATTACTTATATATCTTTCAGGCTCCCATGTCGATAAGTAATGATACCATAAGGATAAAATAATTGTACTAAATTAGTCTATTTCCATAGACTCTCTTATGATTCTACATAAGATATTTTCTGTTTTATCTGCTATTTGTAACAACTGGCATGATATGACTCATTATTGTTTCTTACCTTACTAAGAGATCTACCATATGGATTCAAACAATTATTTCTTTTTTTCCTTGGTTGGATTCATGATCTCTCTTCTTATGGAAATCATATGAGCTAAAAATTCTATGGTGTTATTCCTTACAAATCTACTTTCTTAACTGACATATCAATTAGCTGGTAACCAGGGATATTAGAATAATGAGAAGAGATATACGTTGTTACATTTAATCATGTGATTCCAATCTCTAGCCTCCAGCTCATTTATGTATTTGATTGTCCAATGAACCATTTTAGTGGTGGAAGTGTAGTAGTTTTTACAGATGCCTGCATCGGAATTTCTATTTAATTAGGTCATTGGAGAGTCAATGACATGTGGCATATGAAATTATTGAACCAAGTGATCTCTAATAATTGTTATGGCCATTGCACTGCACCTTTGACTAATTTACTCACTCCCAAGTGAGATTTCTTGAGCTCTAAAGGAATGGAAGTTTCCCATACCTTCCAATCCATTAAATGAGGTGATCGAAGCCATTTCTAACTCCTAAAAATACATTGATATGTTAAAAAGGTGGTGACAACTTTAACATCTTGATCTCCTATCATACTAACAACATATATTAGTTAGTATACAGGTTGGGATATCTCCACATTAGAAAGATATTTATATTTAACCCATAGAGACTCCCTACGATGTTAGTTATAAATATCCTTGACAAGCAATAGAATAAAAGATAGAAACGCTTATGCAATAATTAAAATAAGAATATAAGAAACTAGGACTCCCTAGCGCCATCCCCATACCATATTCTATAATAAGTTTTAGCCGAAGGGGGTCTTTCTATGAGTCTAACGAGTAACAATATTCTATTATACCTAGGATTATAGGCTAATGTCGTGGTTATACATACAACAAATTTCCAGGCCTATCTAGATATAAGATGCTAAAGATTCATGCATATTCTATTTTTTTGTATTTTATGGTTTTTATCTTTTTGAAAAAAAAGGAGTAACAAAGGGGATGATTTCATCTTGTGGAGGTCGTATTCTTCATTTGTTTGCTGAGTTTAGACTGCACGCGTGGGTCCTGACATCGTCTAAAGAGGACACAGTCTTGTTTGTGAGGATGATTTACTTTCTGTTGGAGAAGACACGGTCTTGTTTGTGAGGACGATTTAGAGTTCCACGTCTACAGTGATCCACACAATTCATCTGGGACAATATAAAGGGGTTTTACAGCCAAAAAGGGAGTTGCGATCCATATTGAAACCTACAGGAATCTTCTACGGATTTTTTGGGTAATCTTCTTTATTATGACTGTGCATAACATTTCTAGGTAGTGAAGAAGGGTGATGCAGCATAATAACAAGAAGAAGACGATGTGGGTTTTTTTGAGGAGCAGGGCAAGGCAGACACCAAAGAAAAATCAAGACACCATAAATCATTGTGCCACAAGAAGCCATAGGTTATATTTAAAGTAATTTTAGATTTGCTTGTCCACCTTAGAACTGTTGTTACAATCATTGCAAACTACAAGTAATAAGAATATGATATTTAGGGTTTATTTTACTTGTTATTTATGCAAAGAAATCTCTTTTGCATTTATTGTTCACTGTTAGCGCTACAAAAATCAAGATCTGAATATTATACTCAATGTACACATATGATGACATTGATCTGCATACAGACTTCAAAACCCTTGAGATCCGAAACAAATTCTCTGTGTTAAACAACTTTCCGCACTATATAACTTTCTTCCACGGTGAAATTCTAGGTTTCTGCATGTTCCCTTCTGCAACATAATTCTTTTCGGAAGGCACGAATTGGAAGTCAGCTTTTTTACTTTGGACACTTCTGAAAAAAATATTTTCTACACATTGCTTCTTCCCCACCATAGATATTGATCATTGATGTATCAATGTCGTGGCCATCCTGAGTGTTCGTATAACTTACCTTTTCAAGTAGCGAAATGGCTTTCTGATCATTTGATCAGTGTCCCCGCCAAATAAATGGTGGATTCCAAAATTTATTAATCGCATTCCATAAAATATCGTGCACATGAAAAAAATTTCAAAGCTTGCAACTTCTCCCGATGATATCACTATAAACCGTCAATCTTCCCCACTATCGATCCCCACTCTATGATATTGTTTTATTTGAGCGACTGGTTAAGGTTTATCCCTCTACAAATCTTCACTTAATTGATCACTGACAGGATCAATTCTTCTCTACAATTTGGCAAATATGGAAATTCAAAGCCACAGGTTTTAGATACAGGGTTGTATGGAGTGAATGCGGGCTAAATTCATACTTCTATAGGACTATATGAAGACATGAAATCCATCAAAACCACACGCAGAGTCTAATCCTATGTTCTTTATTCAATTCACCGGAAATTCAAATACACACAGAGAATTCTACTTGTTCACTCCTCCCTTAGTCTTCTGTGCACCTCTCATTCATCCATTCATGCTATGTGGAATTTGTCTCCCTCTCAAGATATATGAGCTAATCAAAGCTTCGTTAATATATCCTCTAACCTCTATGACCTATCCTAAGCTCTATGAGCTAATCTAAGGTTTTGTGAGCCAACAAGCTCTGTAAGCTAACTAAACTGCTAACAAAATAACTCGAACTGATTTAAATACAAGAGGATTCTGCTTCCAAATCCTATAATAAAGGAGTGCAGTACTTATTGATCTCTGCTAACCCTTTGACTCACAACTAACTCAATCCTAACTATTACATGTGGAAAAGGATCTAGTTTCCTTATCCATTTTATTCGTCTTTTACAAAATAAAGCAAATTACAAATGTACGAGACCCTAGGTCTCTTAAGAGTTCCATTTACCTTGTGAATTCATGAATGAATTCGCCCTCTTGAGCCTATGCTCATGCATCAACATATCAGCAGTACATTGAATACATAAACCAACTAAGACTATTAGGGACAACTCAGTGGTATTTTTAACAAGTGTTTTTATGAAATCACTTAACCAAATCACATAAGCAAATAAGCCAAAAAAATCAGTAGGATCTGATGGGGGTCATTAAAGTTTACTATTCAAAGCATATCCCCCTTGTATAAAAATTGAACCCTCTCCCTTCCTTTAGATAAAGCTTGTTCATTGTTCATTATATCATCATGTTGAGTGGAGATGAGAACTATGTGAATGCATAGAGGAACCATGCAACACTCTCATTTTTTAACTCAATGGTTACTTGTGTTTTTCCATCGAGCCTCAACCAGGAGTAGGTTCCATTATTTCTGACCTCTGTGAGCTTTTATCCCGGCTTGGTAGCCAGCACATGGGTGAGAGGCATCAACTCAGGGTTTCATTAGTTGCATAACTAGTCCAATAAAGGGCAGCGACCCACGTACTATACCTTACATAGAATTCCATCCATACTAATAGATCTTGGCCTAGTCATGCAATACACAATTATGCTGCCAACAAATTTACACACCCTCACGACACCCTTAGTAACCCACAGTAGGTCATGGTACCTTCATACATAGGCTTGGGACACTTAACAATTTTCAAGGCAGTTTCAGCCAGTCACAATAGTCCTAGCAGGCTTAATACATGTCACAACAGCCCTTAGCAGGCTCAAGGCAGGTCATGGTTTTCTCTAGAAAGCATTAGCAGAATTTACACATATGAAAATGACGCAAACAAGAAATAGAAACTGAATATGAACACTATGATGAATATCAGAAACTCAAAAAAAATATTCATTAACACTTCCAAGAAAGTTTACAGAGCTACAATCCAAGCACGTAGGCTTAAAAAATGAAAGTCGAACTCTTCCTCCTATGTAGAGGTTACATTTATAGTGAAATTTACCCCCGAGATGTATCTTGAAATAGGGCATCAAAATTAGTTACATCGTGGGAAACAAACCTGATAGTACATCCTAAATCCTAACAAACTCTGATGTGGCAGATGCAATGTTCCCACAAAACATTTTGGGAAGGCACGCTGTGCTGCACGTGACCAATCAAAAAGGGAAATCTTGACATCTAGGCTTTCTGGCTCACTTGATGAAAATGAAAACTTTGAGCATATATTTAACAGACTACGGTTGACTCAGATCCTGACGGGCCTTCCAGGCTGATGATTTCTCACTCTATGTATATATTTCCATTGCTCATCTGTAGGGGTGTCCATCTCAAATAGATCCTTTAGGATAACATCCAGCTCAATCAGGGGGATATGGTCAATATTAGGAAGATCTGATTTGATAGTCATCAGTGTTTCCAGCAGCTTAAAGTCCTCACTGAGTTTATCGATGATTACCTATCCCTTTAGCCCACCATTCATACCCTCAAACTTTGCATGGTTTGGTCTTTCATACTACAACAGTTCGACATATTTGCTTTGAGGGATCAACTTCCCCTCTAGACCCAAAAAATCAGGCAACCCTTTTTGAAATAGGGGCTGGAACAATTTGTTGAAATTTTCTACCCCTTGATGAATAATGTTAATCCTAGTAAGTGCATTCTGCAACATTTTGAGCTTTGTTTCCATCCTCCTTGTTGCCACCAGAACTGATATCATGTCAGTAATCCTCGGGGCAATTAGTTCTTCACCAAAGGTTGAGTTTAGAACAACAATCACCTTCTAGGCCTCCTCCCTAGGACTTTGTGCTAGACTTTCCTACAGAGCTTTACATCTTCCGCTTGCATCCATAGTAGCATGTTTATGCTCATCCACCATGAACAAATGCTTTTCTAATGAAGGAATCTCCTTTATCACTGCATCCCATAGCAAATGTTTATCCCCTTGCAGGAGAATTCGTCCTATGACCCTTTCCTCAAACCTGGTTACTTTCTCTTTCAGTTTCCTAATATCTTTAGCAGTGTCTTCACTTTCCTTAGCAGTGATCCTATTCTTGAGCTCTTGATTAGCCTCCTTCAATTGAGTGATTTCCAGGTCCTTCAAGGACATTTCAGACATATATTTGATCGCCAGAACAGTGGGTGATCTCTCCTCATGGGTTCTATAGTCATTTAATTCTTCAATTCTCTTCTGCATATTTTGCTTCTCTTCTTCCCATGTGTGCTTGTTAGCATCTAGTAGAGCAAGGCGTCCTTTCAGATTCAAAACTTCATGCTGCAATGCCTTAATCTCCCCTTCTAACTGCACGGTCTAAGGGGTAGTTGGATGTCTTTCATAGGTTTCCTTCTATTCTTTTTGTAATCCAGTATCTTGGCTAGAGGCTTAGCTGGTAAAATATCTTGCTATATTGCCACTAGATGCTTAGATGCAAGGGGTTGTTGTAAAGCGTTCTGTGCTGTTAGGTATGCCACTTGGTCTATCAGGAGTTTCACCTGTAGGTTCCATGCCTTGTTTTTTTCCTTTTCCTGCTTTAATTGGGTCTCCAGTTTAACCACCCTTTGTTGGGACTTGATATGGGTTAACGCCTCCTTAGTCAGATCAGCATAGATGAGATCACTAACTCCCTTATGTAACACAACATTATCTCGGATTGAGAACTGATCCATCTTAAACTCGACCTCTGAAACTCCTTCCTCATCAGCGATGGCTAGGTTCAAGGAGTAGTGAAAGAGACTTTGTTGCCTGATAGCTTGCTTAGATCCTTGGACTACTTCTAAGTCTCCGACTTGGATTTCTCTTTGAGCTTCCCATAGGTGGTCGACATTTGTTTTTTAGTCTTAAATTTCCCTTCAACAACAGAGGCAAAAGAATACTTATGATAATTGACTAGAGACTCCTCACTCCCTTTGTTCATTGATTGTGTGGTTCTGCAGGGCTTTCTCTCTGAGTGTGAAGTGGTTGGATTTACAACCACTAGTTGTTGCGCGATCACCATCTGATTTGCAACTTTCCCCCAGTAGGGTTTACTGAATCAATCTCCTCCTCTATGGTTGTTTTGAGGGAATCAGATTCAAAATTAAACTCCTACTCCAGGTTGATTACGTCCTCCTCTACGTATATCCTAGGATTCTTGCTAGGGGTTTGTTCATCACATTCCATTTCTGACCAAGACCTTCTACTACAACCTTCATCGTTTAGGGGCAAGGGAGTAGTTGGGGCCATACCTTGCACTTCTTTAGGAGCCTGAATTTTCTCTACAGGATTCCAATCAAAATCATAGGCAAGACAATTTGCCTCCTTGGACAAGTCAGGGATCATGGAGTGAATAAAGGTTGACCTCTGCACCTAGACCCTCCTGTGGGAAATGATCCCCTTAGTATCGTAATTCTATGCATGAGTCACCTGAAACTTCATGGCCTTCAAAACTTTCTCCACCATTGGTAACGTTGTTGGATTCTTCAGAACAAAGGGCCTGAAATTAATAGGGTATTTGATCCAAGATTCCTTCCTGTGCGTAGTAAAATGCTCCTCATCAGCATAAATCCTCTACCTAATCAACTCTAGTGCGAATACTAAGGGATTTAGGTAAATGGGTAGCATGAAAGGGGTAGTCGAAAAACCATACACCCTGATAATTGAATACGTATGCATCAGGAACAAATCTCCAATACTGTCTTGCTACAAGGCAGCCTTCATGTCTTTTGATATCATCTTCTCTTTAGGGTCGAATAGTTTGCAGATGTTGAGGACAATTCTGTCAATGAACAGGGTGTAAGACTAGTCCTGGAACTTCTGGATAGACCGAGGCCAGTCTTTGAACACCTCTGGATCCATGACTTCAAGGGTCTGCCAGTTGGAACTGACTACGATGGCAACTAGATGTTTGGATTTGGTTATTATAAGGTGGAAGCTTGTATGGTGTAATATATGGTTGTCATGTGCTGGTAAAGGATATTTTGGAACGCATATGGGTGTACTACATGAATATTCCTAACCGTATATTGGAAGGAATTTGAGAGGCCAACTCTAGAGGAGCCAATTCAAGAAATTGGGTTGGTTTTAATTTCAAATGGCCAAAAACGGGGATTGGACAAATTTGAAAACGAGGTATACTTTTTATATTTGATTCTTCAATATGATATTTTATAACATATGTCTTCATTTTAATTTGTAGTGGTTTTTTCTTACGTGACGTGAAAATTGGTTTTATGTAGGATGTCAAAGGAATATCAAGTCGGGGTTGAAGAATTCATAGAGTTTGAAAAAATGCATTCAGAGGGTAATAACACCACAAGATTCCCTTGTAAAAAATGTTGCAATGTTGCAGTATTACTGTTTGAGGAAGTACAAGACCACTTGATGATTCATGGTATACTAACTTCATATAAAACTTGGTTTTTCCATGGAGACAGACTTCCTACTCAGGACAATAAATTTTACAAGAGAAAGAAATGCCACACAATAGAGATGCATGATTTACCTCGAGAAATTACACATAGTCGGACATCAATATGATAATCATAATGATGAGTTCACAACATTGCTTACAAATGATATTGAAGTTCTTGATAATGAAAATCATAATGAGGCAACCATGGTTGATGATCACATGGTTGAAATGGTGAATGATTCTTATCAATATTATAATGAAAATCCAGATGTGAATTGTGAAAATGGCCAAGTAGAATCAATGGAAGAAAAAAATGATATCAATCAATATCTAAAGTTAATTGAAGATGCCAAGGCACCATTGTACCCAGGTTGCACTAGTTTCACTAAGCTATCGGCCACTATGAAATTGTACAACCTTAAAGTGAGAAATGGATGGCCTAATGCAAGTTTCAACCAGTTGTTGAAGTTGCAAAGAGAAATGCTTCCAATTGGAAATACACTTCCTGAATCTACATATGTTGCAAAAATTTTGACTAAATCATTGGGGTTGGACTATGAAATGATAGATGAATGCCACAATGATTGCGTTTTATATTGGGGTAAATATGAAAAAATAATTGAATGCCCAACATGTGGTGAATCAAGATGGAAGGTTGATGCTCGTTCTGGAAAGGTGCATACAGGTGTCCCAGCCAAAGTGTTGAGGTATTTCCCTATAGTGTCGGGGTTGAAGAAAATGTATAGGTATGATTTTGAACTCTTATAATTCCATTATATCATACACCTTCATGTACTACCAACCTAATAAAAAATCATCTTCTTTAATCTACTAAGTATTGCAATGTATATATGATTCTTTATGTTTTTGTTACAGCTCTACATATATTTCAGAGAAATTGAGGTGGCATCATGAGAATGCAAGTAAGGATGGAATAATGTGCCGCCCAGTTGATAGCCTGGCATGGAAAAGTATAGATTCTAAATGGCCTGATTTTTCCAACAATCCTCTCAATGTACGACTTGTAATGGCACTGGATGGATTTAATCCTTTTGGAAGCTTGAGTAGTACTCACAGTGTATGGCCAGTAGTACTAGTCACATATAACCTTCTGCCATGGTTATGCATGAAAAGGAGCTTTTATTTGTTGTCATTGTTAATACCTAGTCCCAAGAAACCAGGAAACGGCATAGATGTTTATTTGGAACCATTGGTAAATGAACTAAAACTAACATGGGATGAAAGGGAAAGGACATACGATGCGCATTCAAGGTCATTCTTTCATATGAAGGCTATATTGATGTGGGTAATCCATGACTTTCCTGCTTATGGAAATATGGTTGGTTGCACGACTAAAGGTTTTTGTGCATGCCCTTAATGTGGAAAGAACACATATTCAATGTATCTCAACTATAGTAGGAAGTGTGTGTACATGGGACATAGGATATATCTTCCAATAAATCATAAGTATCGTTCACAAAAAGGACCATTTAATGGGAATCCTGAGCATCTCATTGCACCTACAATTGTACAAGTGTCAGATATTTTTACAGAAATAGAAGGAAGGGAAGAGAAATGAGGAAAGTCTAAAAGTACAAAAAGAAAGCAAAATTTTAAAAAAGGTGAAAATTCGAAGACTGGCGTGTGGAATAAAAGTTCAATTCAATTCAATTTACCATAATGGGAGGTATGTGCACACATTAACTTAAGGCCTAAAATGTACGATACTTGAAGGATGTGATTGTGTTTAATTGGAATATATTGTTTAGTTTTTATTTGGTGTTATAATTCATTGATTTTTTATACGGTTGGATGCAGAAACTCCCAGTGCATCACATTTTAGATTTAATGCACATAGAAAAAAATGTATGCAAAAGTATTTTTTGAACCCTTCTAGATATAAAAGATAAATCAAAGGATGGGAAAAAATTTTGTGATGAATTACAACAGTTGGGTATAAGGAAGTCACTATGGCCAGAACAAAAAGGCAAAAAAAAATTTATTCCACCAGCACCACACACTCTTTCAAAAAAGGATATAGATATTCTTTGTCATGTTTTGTTCACGTTAAAAGTTCTATATGGCTATAGTTCAAACCCTAGAAATAATGTATCTATGAAAGATCTCAAGCTTCATAGTATGAAAGCACATGATTGCCATGTTCTCATGCAACAAATACTTCCAGTAACATTACGCCATGTGCTACCAAAAGCAGTTCGAAACACTATTTGCAGTCTTTGCTTTTGTTTATAGGCGAATTTGTGCAAAAATGGTGGATCCAACAAATCTTCATAACTTACAAGATGAGGTTGTGGAAAATTTGTGCTTACTCGAAAAATATTTCCCCCCTTCATTCTTTTATATAATGATACATTTGGCTGTACACTTGGTGCGAGAGCTACATTATTGTGGACCAGTTGCATATCGATGGATGTACCCTTTTGAAAGGTCAGTGAAATTTTATTAAGTGCAAATCCACATAAATTCCAACATTTTATGTGCATATAATAATAATACACTACTAGCAACTCTTTATTCATACTTTTAATTTCACTACAAATTGTGTGTGTTTTTCTAGGGACATGGAAGTTTTCAAAAAGTTATGTGAAAAATAAGAATAGGCCCGAAGGGTGCATAGCTGAAAACTACATTATGGGGGAATCCATAAAATTTTGTGTTGGATATGTTGAAGGTATGGAATATATTCAAAGCATGCCTAGTAGAAATGAAGCTTGGGACGATGAAGACGAAGAGGTTGGACAATATGGGAAGGCCTTATCTAGTGGAACTTCTATTAAATTAGATAAAACTAGTTTGTTACAAGCCCACAGATGGGTCTTGCACAACGTAGATGAAATTCAACCTTGGATAGAGTAAGTAATAAGCACATCCTTATAAAATAAATTTTTATTATAATATATCACAATATTTTCATAAATTGTTTATTCACATTACTTGAAAATAGGATGCACTTGACAAAAATTGCCAATAATAGCATCCAAGCACAAAAAGATGAAGTCTTACTACAAAATCTCCACAACCAACAATTTAGTGATTGATTAAGAAAATAGGTAATGATATGTTCTTCATATTAGATATAATTGATCTTCATTGATCAAGAATATTATGATGTATGAAGGTGTGATTCTTTTAATATATTTTTAAATTCAATGGTTTTGTAACGACATTTAAAAATTTGCAGGTGGAAGGAAAAGAAAGCATTTCTGATACCCTTAAATGGTTGGCACGTGGCCCAAGGACATATGCAACTAAGTATGATGGCTACTTAATCAATGGGTGTAGATTTCAAGTTAAAATCATCGAAAATGTCAAGGCCACCCAAAATAGTGGTGAGTGCATAGATGCACAAACCTTAATGAGATCAAGTGCAAAGGATAAAAACCCTATGCATCAAATGACAACATATTATGGAGTGATTCAAGAAATAATGTTATTGGACTACTATTTAGTGCAGTATCCATTGTTCAAATGTGATTGGATAGATGTACATAAGAAGAATGGAATGAAAGTTGATGAACTTGGTTTCACCATAGTGAATCTGAAGAGATGCTTGAGTAACGATAGAGTGCAAGATGATCCATTTTTTCTAGCATCACAAGCGAAACAGGTATTTTATGTACAAGATCCGGTAGAGAATGACTGGTGTGTAGTTTTGACATGCCCTCCAAGGGGACCAAGAAATTCATGTAATAGATATGAATTGGAGTATGCAGATTTATCAAGTGTTGCAGATTTTGAAGGGACGAAATGCAAAGTGGATGAGGCTATAGGTGATGGTTGCATGGATTATGTTCGACAAGATTGTGAAGGCACATGGTTCGATGTTTTTCATTAAGTAACATGCATGATTCATTTATCAATTGTCATTTACGTTGTATCTGTGAAAATTTATATCTTAGATTATTACTTCGATTTACCTTTCATGCATATATTTCTTGTTCTGCTATTATTTATGCATGGATCTTATCTGTTTTATTCTGTTATGTAACTTTCATTTATTTTTACAGTTGATAAAATGGGTGTGAGGAATTGAGAGTGATGTAAGGGGGGGGAGGGGCAATATGAGCTTCAACCTTCATGTGGTTGACCCTGTTTAGTAGAGAATAAAATATTATTGAAACCAAGAGAAGCTCATTCAGGTATTTTCATTTCGTTTTCTTACCATTTCATATATGTTATGATTTTTTTTTACATTTCTATCAATTTCTTATATGAACATACCATTTTGGCATGATATGTGCAGGTCTTCGCAATGGAAAGGAATATAATGAAAATTTGTATCATTCTCTAATGCATATTTGTAAGTTATCACCATAACGAATTTGTCAATTAGATATCTTATTGTCGTTTCATTGATTATAACGTGTTCATTTCTTCATTTTAAGTATAGTTGTACTTGTCTATTTTATGAAATGATTTTATTGCACATTTGTCGAAGGAAATAAGTTGATTTCAGGATATCTATTGACCACGGGTAGGTAATGTTATGAACAATATTTAAAGTATTTGATTACAACAAATTTAATTACAGCATATTTATTACAACCATAAGTATACCTGATTGATGGTGTAACAACTAATTTCTAAGAAACATTTGTGTAAAGCATAGAGGACACCAAGATCATCTGACGTTATTGGCATCAGAGCTAAAATTTGAGGTATAGATCCTTATTATAAATACAATTTCAACATTATGTGGGAGTATCACCTATAGGTTTCCTTTTAGGCATTGGGAGTATCACCTATAGGTCTCCTAAAGCTACCTTGACCACTATTAAAGGATTTTGCATAGGTCTTCTAGCCCCTAAGACTAACCTCGAAACAGGGCCAAAAGTTATTTACAATCTCGATCAAAAGAAACTTAACAACCTCGGACGTGGTGCATTCACCATGATTAGCACACATAAAACAAAACATTATGGATCCATCTGCATGCTGGCCTTAAACGGTAGTGCAATGTCTTCAGTTTCAGGGTCTCTTGTGTTGAAAATGATGGCTCGGGACGTCTGTGGTAGCTGGCTGCAGACTGGATTTGAGTTATTTATTTGCCTGTTGGATATGCAACGTATCTTTTCCTTTTTGGGCTATTTGTGTTCATCCTGTGCTCAATTGCACTATTCTATCTGTGTCCACAATTGGAAGGAATGTTTGTGTTCCTTCTGTGTTCAGCTCTCCACCACGTCCCTTCCTCTCCTGGTAAGGCTATTATTTGCGGGGACTTAGGGAAGGACCACACTGTTTTTTACAGTAACAAGTCCTTCAAGAGGCTTGTCAATAGTGTGCTTCTCTTATCCTAGGAGGAGGGTCCTGCTAAAGGCCATACGGTGCGACACTTCCATGGTTTCGTCATCACCCTAGCTAAAGTTGGAAAGTGGAATTCACAAAGATGATGACGAAGGCCTTCAACCTCCTCTCCTCCCAAATGAGCATTCGTTCCAATGGGTTTCCTCTAGAAATAGTCTCCACGTGCTAAGATTATGGAGACAGTGACTGTCACATGCCCCAATTTTGCAACAATAATATTATCTTATTTGATTTTATTTCAAGACATTATGTTAAATTTTATGCTAAGCTTTAAATGATGACTCAGCAGAGTCAAGGATATTGAATGTAATTCTGAATATTTTAATTATAAATAAATAAAAGTGGAGACAACAGCTTAGGAGAGCTGTTAAAAGAGTGTTTACTGGTCAAGTTGGTGGAGGAGACTGGGTGGAGAGAAAACAGGCAAGTCGCAGCATCCTCAAACACTTCCAACTGTTGCAGGTGGAAGCCTCCCTACATTTGCGGTCATGATCCCCCAAGAAAGTGGGATCAGAGCAGGTGGCTCAATTAATGAAAACTAACCCAAAAGACCTAGGCAATCTTTATAAAAATTCCCATTGAAGAGAGCTGAGGCTGCTCATTTCCAGGGAGTGATCATTCAGGTGAATGTACTTCAAATGAATTCAATGGCAAGGGAATTTGTGGAAGGATTTTGAGGGGTTAACTGCTAAAGTGATCTAGTGCAGCTTTTCAGCTGAAGGATCTTACTACTTAGTGCAGAGTGATTACTAAGTCATTGGACTAGTCTATGGTTTGCTTGCTCCGTCAGTTCTCAGCCAAGGAGACCAGGAACAGGCTCAGGGGTCCTGAAGAGACGTTGTTTGAGCGCTCTCCAGGAGTTGGTAGGGAGGAACGGCCTCCTAACGCTGTTGTTGTCCAGCTTAATCAGGTTCTACAGTCTTTTTTTTATTTTACTGTGTTAAATGTTTAAATGTGAGTCTTACTGATTAATGAATGTTAAATGTTTAGTTGTAAATTGTTAGAGTTAATAATCTTTTAGTTATTTGAAAGAAGGAACTTGTAATAGATGAAAAATAATCTTAACATGCGTTTTTCCACATCTGGAAGGACCAGACCGTACTCCAGCACAGGCAGTGTATTTAAAATAGATGAAGGATATGATAGGAATCTAAAATGAATAGAGGTATTATGCATTTCATAATATCATAGTTATCTATTTCTGTATGTAGGTTTTTATCAGAAAAAAACATTGACCTATTATTTATGTTTATTGTTTAACCAGCTTGTTGATGTAAGTATACTAGAAAAAAAAATTAGCCATAACTCTTTACAGGTAGCAGGTTTATTATATTAATAAGTTATTTAAGTAGATAAGTTATTATTCTTACATAGTACTTTATTTCGTGATTAAAATCAAATTATGCAGGAGGGTAAACTGTAACATATTGTATATATATAAATACACTTTTCCTTGTAATTATGTTATTAACCTGTAGCAGAGGCAGTAGAAATAACTCAGACAAACCACTTTATTTTATTCTGCTAAGTAAAGGTTTAAATCGGATATACTTAGTTTATTTACTGTTAATAATAACTGACTATATCTACAAATATTCGAACCTCAAGTAGGGTATGATTATCATAATTAATTTCTAAAGAACAAACTAAGTACAAAGTTTATGTACATCTTATCAAAGAACCTTAATAACCCTATCTGTATTTTATTTAATAAAAACAACTAAAATATGATAATAACTAACATTTAACAAATGTTTATTTATAAAAAGAACTAATTATTTTAAACCTATACAAACAAGATCTACTAGTAAAAGAAAGTACAAGGTTGAAACCCTAACAACAAACAATATATGTAAATGACAATCATTTAAGCAATAATCCAAGTATTTGGATTATTTATTATTAAACAACTAAACTGTTATAGATTATTACAGTCCTTTAAGGACAGTGAAAAGACAACCATAGTAATATAACTGGAAGTTTACTCTATATACCTATAATAATAATTAAATCAATTAAACTAAGTAACTAAAACTTAAAGAACAAATCGAAGAATTTACACAATGGTTACCTACAGGAAACCCTAGCTCGAATTTGTGAGCTTGTAAGTAAATAATTATATAATATGATGGAATGACATTCTTAAGCCATTAACATTATTATTAATGCAAAATAGTTAATATACAGCAAAAATTTCTATTACACAGGCAAATAGGGTAAAAACCCTAGTTTACAAAGTCACCATAAGAGCTTAAAGATAAACTGAGTTCGAGCTCAAAGGAAAACCATTATGCTTTAAATGAAACTGTGTATTGCTTGACAGGCCATAAAGGCGTTAAATATAACATTGTACAAAAATGAGAAACAAACATTTACAAGTCACGGCTTGAGCTGGAGTTACCCTGCTGAAAGCGAGGGTTTAAACAAAAACCAAAACTAGTAAACTGAAGAACAACAACCCAAGACTGGGTAACAACCATGCCATAACTTTTCCAATTGGAAATTGTCCCCTAAGGACTGCACAAGCAAGGAAATCCATTTGATAACCAGCGCTTACCCGTAGCCAAAGCGTCGATCCTTTCGTGAAGTATTTTCTGCCAAGGGTTATGCAAACTATCACCTGCAAAAGGAAAATCAAAGTTCGTTTAAAAAATTGCTTTCAGAACTTCATACTGAAATAAAATCTAGTTTTAAAAACTCTCAAATATTTACATTACCTGGAAGTGAAGTTTTTAGAGCCACGAAGGAACAACAGCACCGCAACCAGCATAACAAGAAGCCAAACCTTCATACTCGCAGTGACAGAGACGACGGGGACACATGTACAAGCCACACTGACAGCAGTAGCAAGAACAAGCATGGGAAACAGCCACGAAAGACTAAGCAACGAAGCTAGAGCTGTCACCAACAAGCAAAGCGTGAAAACGAAACTCTCAAACCCTACGACGAGGGCAATGCTTTAACCAATAGTAAGAAAATCTTAAACCTATCTCTGCAATGACAGGCCACGGATGAACGAGCAAGGAGCCATATACAGGTCGTAAGCCTTAAGCTACAAATCTCGACAAACCCTTATAGAGATAAGACTCATAGTACACAGAAAGAGTTTCGAGACTGAATGGTGGAGGCTTAAACGACTTAAACCAAGACACAGAGCACCACTAGCAACCAGAAGGGTAACATGGCCGCCATGAGAATGGTTGCAAAGTAGCCCGAAGGCCCGAGAACTATGGAGGGAAATGACAAAGAGTAGGGTTACAAAGAATTTATATCTCTAATGCATGGACAGGAGAAGTACATGTGCCCACTGAAAAAAATTAAACAATGCATGGGTCGAGCTCTATAGTCACCTGCATGCCAATAGTTTACAATGATTCATGAACAAATAATGCAGGAACTATATTGATCAATCATTAATAAAGTTCATCATTCATGTAATATGTTTAGAACATAATGTTGTTTGGGCGTTAGATGACAAGAAACCTCGGATCATTGACCAATCGAAAGTATAGTAATCATATATTTTCGAAACTATTATGTTTGTTTATATTTGATTTTTAAAACAAATCCTTTACTCATAAATCAATTAGTTTGGGATGGAAATGATTCATCAAATCATTTACAAACGTCGATATTATAATATGAACATTACAATTACCATGTTTGTCCACGTTAAAATATAATAACGATTTGTTTAATGTAAAGTCCAAGTTGATTTGTGCAAATCTTTGAACTATATATTTCTATGTTTCCATATACATTATGGTCAACGCAAGGCTAGACTCCTCTAAACCCACAACTCTAGTGGAGTTTATGATAAAAGTTGTTTAGCACAATAAAGATTAGAATCATAAAATTCTTTACAAGATCAATATTGTATAGACTTGTTTAGGAGCTTCAATTTAATGACAGAATAGTATGTTTATAATCATAATAATACATATATGTAGAACCAGCGATCGATTGGAAATAAACGATAAGGATGGATAGTATGGTAAAAGAATATATATTGAACTCTTTTACATAGTCCATTTGGGATTAGACTTTAATAGTCATTGGTTGTTTCTCAACATGGCATTTTTCTGGTAATTTACCAAGTCTATATACTTCGTAGAATGATTTTATGCTTACACAAAATAAATGGCGCTTAGCATAGGATAGAAGGTTGATAATATAGGAACATCAACCTTAGAAATTGTTGGTAGACAGTAATCTTAATACCAGGAAAGTATTATAAAATAATAAGAATTAAATGGATTGATCCTTCTCGAGTCTATAATCAATAGAACCTCATGGTTTGACATAGAATTAAGAGATGTAGACAACAGTGTTTTCTTGTGAAAAGACACTATCGTTTTTACACCAATCAACGTAATGTCCAAAGTTTACAGGATGTAAGTTTCACTACAGAAGATAAATATCGAGCAACTTGATACTCAAATGAGTGGTATGATAATGTATAATAACCCAAATTACAACAGTATAACGTTGCAAGTAATACTTATTAAAGTAGAAGTTATCAAGCAACTAATATTACAAGTTTAGAGCCACAGAAAGTATTTTATAGTTTCTACGTACATTAAATAAAGGAACTCAATCCTCTAAACTTTGGTTACAAGAACAACTGAAGAAAACAAACTATTTTTACCTCACGGAAGTTTGTTTGAAATATAGTAGCTTATTTACTAAGCTTATTAATTGCAGATAGAAATACTGTTGGATACTTTATGAAATTAAAAACGTTACTCGATCATTCATACCTATAACCTGTAAGAACAAGTAATCTTTTTGCGTTAGCATAAATGCTAAGTAAGCCCAGGATTTCAAATTCTGATTCCACCTACTTGTCATAAAGAAAACTCATCAGTAAACTGAAATAAAAACAATGCGCAAGTTAAACTTAATCTTGTTACAAAAAGGAAAGTGTTGAGTTAACATAATTGAAATTGTGTAATACTAATCTTTTAACCGCTTCTTTTATTGCTAACCTTTAGTTGTTAGTAAACCGCAGTTTTCAGCATTTTATGTTATCTCAAAATTTTAAATTTTTGTAAAAATTTGGGGTTTTGACAGCAACCACGTCCGGAGGTTTTGGAGGGATACCCATTGGACAAGAAATTCCAGGCATAACTCCCATGGGGGTGTTATATTTTATTAGGACAGAAATGCCCTCAAAAACCTCAGAAGGTCCATCTAATGTGATGAACATCCTTGCCTCAGCCTCACTGGTGCCCTTACCATGATGGTTGGAGTTCCCCTAGCATGAAAACTTAAGAGCAGTGGAATTCCCAGCCAAGGCTCCCCAACTAAAAGAACACCTTGATAAACAAGCTTCTCAATGGAGGAGACCATTACAAACTTTTTTTAAGACTCTCAGGATTCTTGGTAGACTAATATTTAACCATCCTAACCTCTCTTCAACATTCACCCAGTTTGTGTCTTCAAATGGCTCTGAAAGTGGCGTTTATAAAGAGATGGGAGATCGAACTCGATGATGGCCCTGTCAGCACCCTCACACATGCCATCATCGAGTAGCATGATGACAGCATGTGCGGTCACATGGGTTTGGGATCCGGCCCTTATGCCGAGATACTATTCAAGCCATTGTTTCTGTTGTGGTGCCATATTATCATCCATGGAAATGAATTCCGGCCTCAGTCTTCATCATCTCTCATTTGCCTCAGGGCACGTGAACTAGACATCCTGCATCCATCTGCACTTCCTCAAGACAGTATCAAAATATTCTTGTTCACTGTGTCTCCCGCTTCGTGTCAAATACATACTTGTCTTCTGGCGTTCAATCATTAGGATACCTTTCTGGCCCGACTAGACATCATATGCTTGATGTAGCGAACTTTTTAGATTCTGGGGAGTGATTTGCACCGTGGAACTGATTTTTTTAGCCGTAGATCCACTCCAATGGCGTCGGGATATTTGATTTCTTGTCATTTTTACCCTTTGCACACTTACCCCAAAATATCACATAGATAGCAGCTCTTGGGAAAGAGCAGATCGTACCCCAAACCGCATCCTTCATCTCCGGTAACCAGTTCTCCCTCCTGCAACTTTTGACGTTCAAAATCATTTCCAGCCCTTCGATCAAAAATGTCTACAATCTCCATTGTCCATGTGTAACGGTCTTGTTACATTTCGCGAATCCTGAAGGTGATTTACTCCATGCGTGTCTGGTTGATCTGGATGGCCTCCATATCACCACCATTGAGACAAAATTTCCTTCCTCGTTGCTTTGGCCAAACTATGTATGCTCTTTCTTATGTAATTTACGACCTGATTTCCCTGCCTTCACATATTTTCAAAGCTTAAGAGACGACCTGAGGGGAAGTTTACTAGGAATTTCGGTATTCTCAAAGGTGGCTCGTTGCAAAGTCTTCCATGCCTTATCCCTCCAATCATTTAGCATGGGACAAAAACAATGTTAACGGATCAAACCCTCCTCAAGCTAACTAAGCTCGAATAAGATACCTAAAAGCTTCTGCAAGCTAACAAGCTATGTAATCTAAAGCTAAGTTATCCATCTAAATGACTCAACTGCATTAAATAAAACTCTTACTCTATTTTCTTGATCATTCAAAGAAAGAACAAAGTCCTTATTTGACTCTACTATCCTCTATGACTTATCATGCTTGATATCTGTTATAAACAAGCAGCTCACTTTACTTTACTTTTGGAAATTTATTGATGAAAATTGTCAAGGATTAGAGTGAAGAAGGAATATCTTGCATGTGGATCATTTTTGCATTCAGAGTGACTTATGAGAATCCTATACATTGGGTATTTTTCCCTGCATTAAGATTTGGTAAGCATTAACATTTTCTTGAAATCATGGTTGTGTAATAGTTAATTTATTGACCACCTTACAAATTGGGTTGATATCATATGATATTTGTATAAGATGTACTTTAAAATTGTATAAATGGTAAATGAAAGGATATTTCTACTATTTAAGTGTGCTACATCTTTTAGAATGGGAAACATATTAACTTTGATTTTGACTTTGGGTGCATAGCAAAATTAGTGGATTATGCTCTTACCTCTGGCAAAATCTAAGAGGGAGAAGGGTTTAAATACATTAAGGAGTGCTTTGAAAATGGCACACTTCATCTCATTGGCCTTTTGAGTGATGGTGGTGTTCCTTCTCAATTATATCAGTTGCAGGTATTCTATATCTATAAATGCATTATTATGAGTTTTTTATCTTAGAAAATATTATAGATTTATCTGTGCTATGCAATTTTTAATCTGTGTAGTTCAATGCTTTTTATATCACGATACTAGATTGAGTTGGGTCTAAATATGTTATAATTGTAGAACCCATTGGTCTACCGACATAAATTTTAAGATAGCGCTACTCTTACATGGATCCATCAAGCAACCATTAGAAAATATGCTCGTTCTTATCCATGAATACTTGAAATTCTAGTTAGATGTTCACTTCTAGAGTATGTGTATGAACTTGAATGCCAAATTTCTCCTGCAAAACATTTATGTATTACGGTTTTCTTTGTTGAATCAATGTTGTATATGAATCCTTTCAAGTTCAGCCAAATTATAAGGTCGGAGCCATTCATACTACTTTCTTAGGTATCTTCAGACAGAACCAATGTTGGGATTATTAGTTGTTTCTTAGAATTACAAATGATGCAATCTTCATTTCATTTCTTTCATTTTTTTATCATCATCCTATGAGATGTGGAGGGCATTTCACTAAGGCCACTTAGGCAGTTTTACACTTAGACAATTTTTGCTCTCTTAAACTAGGTCCAATGTTCATAAAACACGTATTTGGCAGGTCCATAACTTCTCCCATCGGGCACTTTCAGAACAATCTGAAGATATGGTCAAACATAAAAAAACACCCATCTACAAGACCCTCATGAGGTGCAGGAATTTTCTTCAACACACAATTTGTGGAGAGAATTTTCCCAAGGCCAGCTGAGCTATTTTTCCAACACTTAGTCATTTTTACTCGCTTTGATGCAAAACCTTGTTTTGGAAGACCTAGAACTTTCTCCTCATAGGTGATGAAGTCAAACTAAGACCATGGTTAGATAGCCACTATAACAAGTTGAAGCCTAGTACCATGGTGCGGGAATTTTTATCAAAACCTGAATTATGGCGCGGGCATTTTTTTGTATTTAATTCCTGTAGCTCACCTTTTTTTATTTCAACAAAAGAACATTCTGTTTTTTTTCTAACCAATTTAGCAGACCTATTTTCCACACGTGTGATCTCCAGAACAGAAGATGACACCATTGATAGATGCACATATCCACAAGCTGCATCCTGGCATCCTCATATTAGTTTTATCATTGACACCTAAGATCTCCCGTGCATTTTCCTGAGCCAACTTAGGCATATTTACTAGTACTGAAACAGTGCAAAACTTGCCAGAAGGCACTTTTGGAAAATTAATAACTTCATCCTCAGAGACCTTTTTGACAACTTTATGATATGGTTAGGTGCACCATTCAATAATATAGAGGACTGTACCTTCATAATAATTTAATACATCAAGTAGAAATTATAGTGGGCATTTTACAGAGGCCACTTAGGTAGTTTTACCTGCAGATTTTACACTTAGACAATTTGTGCCATTCTCAAGGTGGATTTTCCATTTCACCAAAACCATGAAAAAAAGATACCCGGGGATGTAGGACACATCACTGAGCACAACACAACTTGTCTCTCCCTCAAAACATTCTTCATTTTCCTTAGGCGTGCATTTTACTGGAGTAGTACAAATATGGCTGGGAGGCACTTTTGGAAAACTGGTATCTTCTTCCTCAGAGAGTATTTGGTCAATATAATGACATGGTTGTATTATAAATACAACAATATAGAGTTCCAAACTCTCAAATTATTTTTATCATCATCCTATGAGATGTGGAGGGCATTTCCCTGAGGCCACTTAGGCAGTTTTACACTTGGACAATTTTTGTTCTCTCTTAAACTAAGTCCAATTTTCATAAAACACTTATTTGGCAGATCCATAACTTCTCCCTCACGTACTTTCAGAATAAACTGAAGATATGGTCAGGTATTAAAAACATCAATCTACAAGACCACCATGTGGTGTGGGTATTTTCTTCAACACACAAATTGTAGCGGGCATTTTCCCAAGGCCACCTGAGCCAGTTTTCCAACACTCAGTCATTTTTACTCGCTTTGATGCAAAACCATGTTTTGGAAGACCTAGAACTTTCTCCTCATCGGTGATGAAGTCAAACTGAGACCATGGTTGGATAGCCACTATAACAAGCTGAATCCTAGTACCATGGTGTGGGCATTTTACTCAAAACCTGAATTATGGTGCGGGCTTTTTTCTATTTTTAATTCTTATAGCTCACCCTTTTTTTATTTCAGCAAAAGAACATTCTCTTTCTTTTAACCAATTTAGCAGACCTATTTTCCATGCGTGTGTGTGATATCCAGAACAGAATTTGACACCATGGATAGATGCACATATCAACAGGCTACATCCTGACACTCTCATATTAATTTTATCATTAACACCTAAGATCTGGCGTGCATTTTCCTGAGCCAACTTAGGCAAATTTACCAGTACTGAAACAGTGCAAAACCTGCCAGAAGGCACTTTTGGAAAATTAATAACTTCATCCTCATATACCTTTTTGACAAGTTTATGATATGGTTAGGTAACCAATCAACAATATAGAGTATTGTACCTTCATAATAATTTAATACATCAAATAGAAATTATAACGGGCATTTTACAGAGGCCACTTAGGCAGTTTTACCAGCAGATTTTACACTTTGACAATTTGTGCCATTTTCAAGGTGGATTTTTCATTTCACCAAAACCATGAAAAAATGATACCAGAGGATGTACGACACATCAATTAGCACAACACAACTTGTCTCACCCTCAAACTCTTCTTCATTTTTCTTAGGTGATCATTTTACTGGAGTAGTGCAAATATGGCTGGGAGGCACTTTTGGAAAATTGATATCTTCTTCCTCAGAGACTCTTTGGTCAATCTGATGAAATGGTCATATTATACATACAACAATATAGAGTTCCAAACTCTCAAACATACATTCAACAATGCGCAATAACATACATTGGTGAGCATTGAGAATTGGATGGGCTAAACTCTTGGGCTATGTGTACTTTGTAGCTAACGGGTATTTAGCTTATTATTTTATAGAAATAGAAAGCACTCCATGGTATTATTATATCTTTGATTGTCGAGAGGTAAAATATTCTCGTTGTCCTGAATCAAAGAAGGCATAGTTTCACTGCAAATTATGTTCCAAAATATTAAATCTCTGATTTATGATACATTTGATAAAGTCACATGGAGCTCATATTAGCTTTTTCTATTTTCTTGGAGTGATTTATTTATTTCCATTACTTTGGTGAATACCATTTCTGGAAGATTGGGTTCAATTTCATAATCTTCAATGCAGTAAATCTACAATTTGACCACCTTATAATAAATTGGATCACCATTCACATCTTAGTGTCTGTTGGATGGGTGCATGATTGGAAGGTGTGCAAGTATGTTTCTGTTGAATTCAATCTAAATGTTAGAAATGATAATAAAAAAATATCTTACATAATAGCCACTATGGTGTTTTATCCATTGTGTTACAATCATCAAAACCTCGTTTTGACAATATAATATCTTGATCCATGCGATCAATGTCCAAACCCCATAGGTACATGTAATTCTTCTAATTGGGTTTCTACCTTATTTTAATGTTCATGCTGCTAGTTCATATGTTGTCAACTTTTAATTGTCTAATTCATGTGGTAGGAAATCCATGCTGTGGATGGAGTCTGCTGGATTTTCTAAGACTATTCTAATAAAATCTTGCATCCAAGTAACTAATCATGCATGACCTTAACATATTAAATTCTTTGGGAACCTGCCCTTTTTTTACTAATTTAGTTGGCTTCTTTTAGAGTGTTAGTGAGTTGTGACTAATCGCTTGAGATATTAGCAGTGCTCCACGGGGAATTGCCCCCAAGGGTTGGGAACCTGTTTCTCGCGTTTCATGCATCCTCAGGACAGAGGAACGATGAGAGAAATGTTTTCGTGTTAATATTGCCCCTTTCCCCAATTCTTATAGGGTTCTAGCTCAATGATAGAGTGATTGCTTTACAAGCAGGAGGTTGAAGGTTCGATTCCTTCGTGCCCTAATGATATTGCAATATTGATGTTTTAAATTATGCCTACGAGGGGGGTTCTAAACTGACTTCTTATGACCCTACGAGGGGGGTTCATAACCGCCCCCAAAATTTTGTAAATCATTTTAAGGGGGGTCTTGAATCGCCTCCGTAGGTACCTACCAGGGGGTTTTTGAACCGTCGTCGTAGGTACCTACGAGGGGAGTTTTGAACCACCTCCATAGGTACCTATGAGGGGGTTATGAACTGCCTCTGTAGGTACCTACGAGGGGGGTTTTGAACCGACTATGTATGTACCTATGAGGGGGGTTTAAAACCGCCCCTACAATTTTATAATAGATAATTTTATGGGTGGTTTTGAACCGCCTTGTAGGTTCCTACGAGGGGGGTTTATATATGCCATTAAAAGTGACTTTTGTGGGGGGTTTATAACCGCCCCCAAAAGTCACTTTTAGGGGTGCTTTTGATCTCTTCTAGGGCCGCTCCTAAAAGTCAAAACTTTTAGCATTAGTGATATTCGGGTTGGTTTTGTAAAGACCACCTCCAAGTCTAAAACACCCCAAAATCACTTTTGGGGGGGAGGGGGTTTAGAACAACCCCTAAATCTCACTTTTAGGGGCGGTTTTGATCTCTTCCAAAACCACCCCTCAAAGGCAACATTTTTGGCATTGGTGCTATTAGGGGTGGTTTTGTAAAGATGGCCTCCAATGCCAAAACTACCCCCAAATCACTTTTGGGGGTGGCTCAAAATGACCCCAAAAAGTCACTTTTAGGGGCCGTTTTTATTTCTTCCAAAACTGCCCCTAAAAGTCAAAAATTTCCACGNGCGGTTTTTCCAAGACCACCTCCAAATCCAATACCACCCCCAAAACTAACTTCTAGGGGGTTTAGCAACCCCTAAAAAAAATTTAGGGGGGGGGGGTTAGAACCACCGCCAAAATTCACTTTTGGAGGGGGTTCAAAAACACCGCCAAAAGTCACTTTTGGGGGCGGTTTAGAACCGCCCCTACAAGCCACTTTTTGGAGGCAGTTTTGATTTCTTCCATAATTGCCCCTAAAAGTGAAAACTTTTATCATCACTGCTATTAGGGGCGGTTTTCTAAATACCGCCACCAAATCCAAAACCGCCTCTAAAAGTGACTTTTGGAGGCGGAAGAGAACCGCCCCTAAATGTCAAATTTGTTGTAGTGACAATTGGATCTCACTAGTTAATTCTACATAACCAAATCAGTCTACAATCAGTTAACTGATGATGCTAGGTGAGGGTAGGTGAATAATGGCACCTACACTCCCATGAATCCTGCAAACTGGCACTAATCTAACTGATTGTGATCTAACTGATGGTAATTGAGCATGACTGATTACCTACCACAGGAATTTGAAGGTGGCTGCTAGTGGCACTCAGAGTGTTCTCCTATAATGTAGGGATTGGTCCCCTAGGGCTCCTAAACTTATGAAATCAGATGCAGTAAGTGGTAGATGACCCTTAGGTGTGTCCCCCATGCACTAGTGGTTGATAATGACCTCCAAAGCTAAGCTAAATTAATCAAATAGACTATGTGGGTAAAAGGGAGGATTAATTAATCCTAATAGCACACTTCCACACCTCAAATGTTAAACTTAAGATTTCTTATTTATAGAGTCTCACTCTTGCGTTTAGGGCCAACCTAGTCATGTTGTTTATTTATCCAATCAATCCCCAAAACCTTTATTGGGTAAGCCTCAGAGTTCTTTTGAATAACTCAAAAGTTATTTCAAAGAACTATTCATAGTATTAAAATAGGTTTTTCTTGAGGTGTTAGGGATTCTAGTTTTAGACCTTTTTAATCCTTTTGACTGTTCAAGAACAATTAATTCTTATTTAAGGTTGTTTCTTTGTTGCATTAGTTGATTTTTTGATCTATTCTCATGAGGGGAATATTACTTGACACAAGTGTCCTCATGATTGATTCATACTTTGAATTCTAATATCATATTCTTCTGCGTGCTTATAAATTGTCTATGGGTCCAATGCCTTGTCAATGTTCCACTTACCATTCATTCATCCAATTTTATTGTTGTTAGAAATCCATTTAGGGCTTGCAAAAACATAGTATACTTTGAAGTGATGATATGTGAGTACATGCATTTGGATTTTCACCTTAATTTTTGTTCAATAATGTACTTTATTTATGGTCTAAAATGAAAAGTGTGAATTTTTTCCTGGGAAAAAAACATATTTCACCATATATATTACACCACATATTGTTGACACAAACTCCGACAATAGGGGTTCCCTCTTTTTTGACGCCCAAAAAACCTCGATCTCCCTGAGCACTGGACTAGTCAGGTTTTACCTTGTCCGACAACACTCGTAGAGCAGATGAAGTCTCACCCGAGAGGTTCAAGGGAGAGCTGACGGAAGCAAGTTTTTGTAGAATGAAGGAGGACAATGTGCATCTACTTATCAACTTAGCGCAGCATTATTCAACCAATCTAATCATTCAACTTATGTGTTAACAGAACCATATCATCATTCAGCAGATCACATTATCATACTATAACTGTAATAAACACATTAATGCACAAACAGATATAACCGAATAACATCATTTAAAGCAAAGAAACATCGCATCCTTTACAAATCCATGTCGCGGATACACATTGCATTCATAATTGATTTGCAGAAGACAGTAAAACAAGAAAATAGAAAAGGACGCAATGATTCTTCTCAACTTTAGTCATGTCATATTAACTTCTGCACAAAACCATAGATTCTCCAAAGCATTTCTTCAGTCCTGAGATCAACAGATCTCAATTCATGTGGAGATCTTACATAACATGCAAAAACTTATCTCTCTCGATCCTCTGATTATGATTATTAACACTTGAAATTATACATCTACTTATAGGCTTGCTCCTTTGCATTCATGGTCCACTTAGACAACTCCCTAACTACTTCTTAACTGATTCTACAAAAAATTGACCAATATCCACAAAATGTGGTCAAAACTACAAAATATGACCCAAAAGTACATAAAATAATATAACTGTGACTTGCGCGATGTTTTCCACTTGCGCAGTATCTTTGACCATGTGCAGCATCCACGATGTTGCGTGGCTAATGTATCGCAAACCACCTGGAAACAAGCCCCCAACATAATCTTGTGGCTTACCCTTAAACCATGTCAGCTGGACATGGAATACTCATTGATATTCATCTTTAAGTCTTCGTATCAATCCCAACAGTCCTTCTTTGTCCAAGCTACGTTCCCAATCCTTCGGAATGCGTTCTATAGGCATGCCTCATACTAGTACCATCGACATGTATGGTTCTTTTGTAGTGTATTGCAATGCGAGCAGATCATGGTCGATGTACTTCATCTGCATTAGCGCAGGCACAATTTCTATGGTGCATACCATACCCTGCGGTATCGTCGGCATCTTTACTTGGTACTTTTGATTCTTGGTGAGCTTTCTGAACTTTGCACGAGGCCGACAGAGAGGTATGTACCCAGGGATATCCTTAGCGGACACCCCTGTGCAAGTTGTGGATTCCACAACTCCTGAGCTCGATGGACCCACCTACATAGCATCCTCCTCTTGTGCCCTCGCAGACATTCTGGTCTTCCTCTTCTTCGATGTCAGGGAGCTAAGCTGCTACGCCCCCCCTCTTCTTCTTCGGCATCGATGATGATCCTATCGGCATACTTGCAACTTCTTCCTCAATTTTTACTAGGTCAAAAGGTGAGTATATTTCACTCAAAATATCAACCATGATTAGTTCACTCTACATGTCGCACCAGTGCCCCGCAATGCTCAACCGGCACTCAACCTTAATTCACTTGGAAACTTACTCAACTCAACACAACTATGCTTTGCAACTCTATTCAATCTTGCATAATGGTAAATTTCAACCGCATTCAGTCCCTTATTATAGTTCCAAATCGATCCCTCGACCATCATGACCAAATCATGCCAATCATTATGACCAAATCATGTATTGACGCCCAAATCCATTGTCGATCCTGTCAATCCAACGGTCGGATACAACATCAATATGCGTCGCTTCAACAAACATCATTGGTTACCTAATTTAACCGTCTTCATTTATTATTGACTTGATTGTGTCACAGCCCTACGACTGTCACGATAGATCTTCCTAACTGCGCTACTGACTCCTCTACTTGTTTATCCCCTTCCTCTTGGTGTGCCATCCTTCTCACTATCATCTCATGATTTTTTTTTGTGCAATACTTCAAGCATCACGCAGCTCTAGCCCCGTCCTATATGGATTCATCCTGCTACCATTCAGTATATTTTGTAGCATCTCTCCATATAACTGCTACAATTGTACTGCACCTCCTAAAGTAATGGAATTAATGAGATATGGACCTAGCCAATGTATTTGTAACTGGACTGGATGCTTCATGAACTTGTTGGCATACAACAACACCAAGTCTCCTTGTTGAAACTGTTTGTTCTTAATATGTCGATCATGCCAAGCCTTCTGTCGATCCTTCTCGATGCGCTAGTGAAAACCTAAAACAAAGCGATCTTCTTTGAGCTGAACTAACTGAGCTAGTCTCTTCTCTAATGTTTATTCATTGTCCATGCATGTCATTGATGTAATGCGCAAACTTGGAACAATTTACTCCATAGGAATGACTTCCTCTTTCCTATACACCAGTTTGAAGGGTGTCTGTCCTGTCAATCTTTTACAAGTGGTGTGATATGCCCACAAGACTATTCGAATCTTCAAATCCTATTCATCGCAGTTGGTGTTACGTACCTTTGTAAGTGAATGCTCCAACACCTTATTGGACACCTCCACTATCCCATTCGCTTGTGGATGATACAGGGTACTCTTCTTGTGTTATATCTGAAGTTCTTATGTCAATGCGCTGACTGTGTGGTTGATGAAGTGAATCCCCTGGTTGCTCATCAATATCCTTGGGCACCCAAGGCTCAATAAGGCAAGCAAAACTCATGATAATGCAATTACAACTTGACATATACAAGGGAGTCTCGGGGAAAATCCCAGCATAAACGTCAATAGGAGTATGAAGCTCTTACTCAAAGTCATGGCGGTAATATACAAAGGACTCCCACACCCTAAAGGAAAAATGTCAGCATGGGCACCAAATGTAAAACAGGATCTAACTAGGGTACCCATGTATGGAAAAGTTCTACCATTCACAACATGTTACTTCTAAAAGCAGCAAGAAGGTTCCGTGACAAGATGGAATGGGTTCGTACCTAAGGTTAAAATGAAATGGTCATAAGGTTATGCAAAGTGAAAACGGATGTGAAACCTAACCTATATGCTAGTTTAGACATAATACCTACAGTAGGCACAAACGGATCAAAGCCACGGTCAAACTGCACTCAAAATGGACTCCTACATCATCAAATTAGTTCAAACGGTCCAAAACGGTCAAAAACTATAGAAAGTGGGTAAAATTTCAAAAAAATTCTATAAATAGTAAAAAATTTAACAATTTTCATATCATTTCAATTTTTTACCCAACATAGTGTATTTTAGCTCAGAACTTCAGAAGCGATTTTCGGGAGCATCGTCCGGCGGAATCTCTCCCTGTTTGATCCAGGTAGATTCTCATGCCCTCCTCTTCCAATTTCATGCAATTTTTTTGAATTTTCATGGTCCAATTCACTATTTAATCCATCCATAATTATGCATTTCGGTCCATGCAAAAATCGAGCTTTTTTCCACGTATAGGGCTCGCCATACATGGAAAAAGCACCAAAACCCGCGTACATACGTGGTTGTTTTGAGAACAGTCACATATAGGGCCACAAACAAGGATTTTAAAGGCAAAAATTGATCAAAATTTTGGTTTTTTGTGCAAGATGGTGTTAGAGTGGAGGGAAAGAGAGCATGGTGATGTGGGGAGGCCGTACAAGGTGATATTATGGCCCAACAAGCATTACAAGAATGTGTTTTATACAAGTTTTTGTGTCTTAGCAGCCTGAGGGACAAACCAAGACTACTCCAGCTGTTGGTGGACTACTGGGATCCAGAATATGAGACATTTCAGATTGACAGGATGTCGCTCAGCATTGAGGTTGAGGAGATATACTTTCTCACCGATTTGTCCCGACGAGGAGAGATGGTGAACCTCTGATCTCGTGGGCCAGGAGGCGAGTTGACTATTGATGAGTACATAGCTGTGTACTGCTTTTTGAAGACAGAAAAGGTTGGGAGTCAAATCCTGACAAACTCTATCCAGATTCTGGGACTGAAGGCCATACTTTTGGCATTAGGAATGATTGCGGGGTTAGCTTCACTCCACCAGGCCTTGCAGCCAATGATGTTCTATGCGATGGAGTGAATGAGACCTACAATGTATGAATGGAGTACGACGTTGTTGATCAACATGAAATAGCATCCCAGTGACTGTAAGATGGGCAAGGTGTGGAACTTTGGGTTTGGCAGCCTACTGAGCATGTTATTCTCTGAGCGGGTACCAGGGCTAAGCCCTAGAGTGGACATTTTTCCACATGGATCTCGGGATCCAGCCCAACGACACAGGGAAAATGTTATGTGCAGACTGGGCAGAGGAAAGGGTGGCTAACCCCTACCCAACAGACTTCTTTCCATGGTGGCGGAGACAGATCATTGCCATAGATGACTACGCCTATGCAGGGATATATTTCCGTCGAGATCTGGATATGTCGCTACCACCAAGAGCAGCTTGTGGCAACATAGGTAAAGAATCCCAAACCCACTTTTTAAGTTTTGAATTATTTAATTTTTTGTGTTTTTTGATATATTGACTCAAAATACATATTTTTGGTGTGATGACACATAGTGCCAATCTATCATGTGTATGCAGATGTAGGACCACGGTGGCCAAAAGGCTTCCCTCGTCATCGACGGAGGGGAAGAGGAGATGGTATCATGGGTGCAGATGCGGTGCGGACGCCCCAAAGCATCCATGTGAACTTTGTTTGCTTGACACACAGGGTACCCATGGCGCAGGTCGAGGACTTGCCTGAGGCCATGCAGCGTTAGGTGGTTGGTGTACCACGAGCATGGGTTCGACTCTTTCGATGGCTATCTACAGCCATAGTGCTATATCATTATCAGAACCCCCCTCCTCCTCAGGCTTAGAGACCTGAGTGTATTCATTTTTGTATGATTGTGTATTATATGTTGGTGGCTCAGAAGCCCCAATTTTGTATATGACTCTTATGTATTATGACGTCACTTTTTGGATATTAATGAAAAAAAATTATGATGATCGATTTTATTTATATTTACATGTGTGTAAAATGTATGTTTGTGATATGCTTATGGTCTATGAAACAAATGCCAATATAACACATAATTAGCATATTAGTCAGCAACTTGATTAAAAACTCTTGGAACATGAATGTATGTTATATTCTCAAATTGTCGTTCTAGCAATCTCACACGTAAGAATCTTTGTAATAAAGTCGAATCCCTAATACGATACAAGCCATTAAGCTGTGAAACCACTAACTATGAATCAAGACATACCTCAAGAGAATGAACACCATTTCAAATGGCATCACACAATAACTCAATAACGACACTATATTCAGCAACATTGTTCGAAGAAGGCCATAAACATACGCCTCCTGAAGACAATACTTGACCTATAGAAGCATAAATCACCCAAGCTGCCAAAGCTGAGTTTTGAGTGTGGCGGCTAGCACCATCAGCAAATCCTATGTAAACAAAAGACTCCATCAACATCTTCCATAAGAAACGAAAGCTAATAAACAAACCCGATCACCATACAAAAACCAAACAATGCAATGAAAATTGTACAATACTATACAACAATCAGCCCTGCTTGAAGATCATGCATAGTAATTTTTGAGATAGAGCTAATTTCTAGGCTCCGCCAAGGTTGTCCCTTCACAATCAACCAACTCATAAGAGCCTTTCTCTAAGGCTCATTTAACCACGTAAGGACCATGCTACATGGGATTAAATTTCCTGCCCCTAAGGGTTCCTTAGCTTGATCCCATAAAAGGACCAAGTCACCTTCATTAAACCTCCTTGGACAGACAGACTTATCATACTGACCTTGACGCGATGCTTGCTAACCTCTAGAGCCACTAAAGCATCCCAGTGTTGCTCATCAAGCTGCTCTAAGTGGACCAAACGCTCTTTCAATGCGGAAGTGTCAGGAAAAATCTCTACAGCTAGCTTCAGAGAAGGGATTTTGCATTCAACCAATAAAACTGACTCCACCCCATGCACAGGATGATATGGATAGAAACCAATGGCAGTCTTAACCGTGGTTCTATAGGCCCACAAAGCAGGATACAACATAATATGCCAATTGGTCCTGCTTCATGTGATGGTTCATTGGAGAATAGACTTAAGTGATTTATTCACTGCTTCAACTTGTCCATTCGTCTGAGGGTAATAAGAAGATGAATGTTATTCCTTATACCCTAACTTGGAAGCCAAATTTTCCATCATTTTATTTTGAAAGTGCCTACCATGGTCAGTGACAAGCTCTTTCGGAATTCCAAACCGGGTCATAATCTGGTTGAACACAAAATGCATGGTTGTCTCACCGTAAGATTTAATTGTGGGCATAGCCTCTGCCCACTTCGTGAAATAATTGACATCCACTATAATGTGATGATGCCCCCCATCCGAAGCTGGGTTGCAATGCATAAAGTCAAGCCCCCACTTAGCGAAGGGACCGCCGATGACAATAGGATGTAACGAGTTCTAGATGCGAGCGCATATTGTATGCAAACCCCTAGCAAGGGTGGCACTTCTTGACCGCATTAACACAATATTTGAAGATGGAAGGCCAAAAATATCCTTCTCTCAAGATTTTTTGGGCTATAGAAAGCCCAGATAAATGACCACCACATGCCCCTCCATGGAGATCATTCAGCACAACCTCAACCTCATCATGGGTTAAACAATGACGCAAAATGGAATCTACCCCATGATGGTACAAAGTGTTATCCACTATAAGGTAGTTCTTAGCTACATGACATAATCGTCGTTGCTCATCCCGTGAAAGGTGAGTAGGGACCTTCAATGTCTGCAAATATATAATGATATCCCCATACCATGGGTCCAAAGTTAAGATAAGGAAAATATGCTCATCGACAAACGTATCCTCATAAACTTCCTCCTCCTCCGGACTTGGAAAATCGGATATAAGCTCCGCAAAAATCAATGATTTCTTCAATTTCACCGAAACGAACTCAAGATCAAATTCTTGCAAAATGGCAATCCATTTATTGTATTTTCCCCCAATCATCCTTCTAGTGAGGATGAACTGAAATGGATTGATATGAGCTACGACCAAGGTTTGGCGAAGGAGAATGTAGTGTCTCAAATGCTGAGCCACATGAACGGTAGCCAAGGATATCTTCTCCACATGGGAATAGCAAAGTTTCGCATCTATAAGGTTTCGGCTCAAATAATATATGACATGCTCATGGAGTTCCTCGTCCTCCTGAACCAAAACCATGCCAACCATCTCCATGGATGCAGCCACATAAATCAAGAAATCACGGCTATAGTTGGGTGGACTAAGCACAGGGACCATTGCTAAGTCTCGCTTAAGAGCATCAAAGGACTCCTGGGCTCGCTCATCCCAGTAAAAAGGAGTTTCCTTCTTCAAAAGATGCATAAATCCTTTGGTCAAATTAGCAAAATTAACCATGAATCTCCGCAAGAAGTTCGCCATACCTTGCAAAAAATAAAGATGTCTAATATTACATGGGGGAGATAATTGAAGTATTGCCTCAACCTTTAATGGATCAACTCTTATACCCTCCTTGGATACGATGAATCTTAGTAAGCGACCAACAGTCACGCAAAATATGCACTTATGAGGATTTAAACAAACCTGGTAATGACGGCATCTTTCAAATACTAATCTCAAATGATGGATGATGCACTCTCAAACGAGAGTGAGCAGCAAGATCATCCAAATATACTTCGATGATATTTTTGAGATCATGAAAAATTAAGGTCATGGCCCGCTGAAATCTAGCTCCGGCATTTTTAAGGCCGAAAGGCATCTTCCGATATGAAAAAGTAACCCAAGGACAAATAAATGCGGTATTATGTTGATCCTTGGGCTTAATCTGAATCTGATTATATCCGAAAAAACCGTCCATAAAGGAAAATACCTCACTCCCGGCTAAGTCATCCAAAATCTGATCAATAAATGGTGTGGGGAAATTATCCTTGGGACATGCGCGATTTATGTCACAGAAATTAGTGCATATACGGATCACTCCCTGCTTCTTATCCATCGGAACGGGGTTTGAAACCCACTCCATCAAGGGAACAGGGTAGATAAAACCATCTTTCAATAGTTTCTCTATATTAGCCTTAATGGTGGGTGCTTTTCTAGGATTCACTGCACGCAAACGTTGTCGAACCGGCTTCACATTCGGATAGGTTTTGATCTCATATTAGACAATACAAGAGTCGATACCTAGCATCTCATCGTATAAACATGCAAATATGTCACGAAACTCTTTAAACAACGCTGTATACTCCTTGATCTCATCAAGGGAACAATCCACCCCAATGTAGACATTCTACACCTTTCCAATATCGTGAGAAATATTGATAGGAATAGTTGGTGATACATTACCCATGTTTCCATCAGCCACCGGACCAGGAGAGCTTAATGGAACCATGGGGCTACCAATCTTCTCACTAAGAATCTCCCTAAGGTCATCACACTCCATACGATCAAGCTTAAGAAGACAATATGACCGATGATGCAATTTCTCCCAAGGCTACTCAACTCCCGACATGGCCTCAAGGATAGCTTCATCCGATGGAAAAACATCATCGAGGCAATCATGTCAGTGAGATGACTCTACTGCCCATGCCGGCAGCACATATGGGTCCTCCTCCTCTGTCTGTGAAGAGGAAGGAATAAGATCTACAACCTGATCAATATTTTCTTGATAAGCCACCATCGTTGCAGGAAACGGCACATCAGTCTCAGTGGGCACACTCGAAGTACTCAGTGAAGGAAGAATCCAAGGATCTTCCATATGGGAAGTGCGAAAAGATACTGAATTCAACGAGGATGAATCCCCACCAAGACTGGACCCAATCATAAAAATGGGCATAGGAAAATTAAAGGTTCCCATAAGAGAAGGATACATATCTACGCCCACACTCCCAGTTGTCGGCTGAGAATGATCGATAATTGAGATAGAAGCTCCCGATGATGCATTGACACTCAAATTTTGGAATTACATTTGATCAATCGTAACAATGTTCCTATTAAACGGAAAGCATATCACTCGAAAGAGGGAAGAAGCTACGGCCTGCATACTACACATCCAATTCCGACCTAGCAAAAGATTGTAGTCAAGGAGCGCATCAACCACATCGACCTCGATCACGGCAGTCTTCCCTCCCAATTGGACCTTTAAGGAAGGAAGAATTTGAGTGGCCGAAACAATCTACCGTCAAAAATTTTCAACATAGTAGCAGATTGAGACAACTCGAGAGAACCCAAGCCCTTCCAACAAGACAAAGACATCACGGAAGCGGAAGTGCCTTCATCAATGACAGTATGCTTGACAGTGTTGTTAAGACACTCTACATGAATCCAAAGAGACACATAGTAAGGCAAGAAAGGTTGTACTCCCATGGTTTCAAATCTAATCATAGTGGAAGAGTTATCGTCACTGACCCCAATATCAGATAACAACGCTTTCCTCTGTGAAGGACAACTCTGAAGCACTTCTAACGCAGACATCATACAAGGAGTCTGGCCAAAATCCTCGACAACTGAATAGTTCTGGGTGGATCAGGCATTAGGATTGTGCCTCAAATGCTTTAAGACTCCCTTAGGAATGCGAGGTGGATCTTCAGGTTTATCCATAGGCTTTTCGATTCGCAAAGGGCTCTCAGGTGGGGAAGGTTCTTTCCCAAGGTCTGGTTGTGATGAACCATAGTCTTTCGTACAAGTCACAACCTTAGCAGAACTCATCATGTTGATGCATCCATGACCACTAGCGGCCTCCAACAAGTTTTGATTTCCACCCGATGCACAACCAGGATCAATGGTCCTCGAGTTCATATTTTGATTGTTGGGTAAATGATTAGTTAACACGGTTGGGCCATGTGCTATGAACCTCGAGGAATCTTCCATACGAGGGCACAAGTGAGTGAGATGGTCCTCCTTACACAATTTGCAAGGAAACTTCACCTTACTTTTAGACTGCTTGTCCCCCCAGCATTAGTGTTCTTGTCATTATTATTAGCATTTTCATTCTTATTCCCACCCTTATGATTATTCTTTCCTTTTTACTTATTCCTTCCAGCTTGTCTGTTGCCTTTCGGATTCGACGTTTGCATGGAAAGTACATTCTCCAATTGGGTAGGTTGATACGAAGCTATATCTTGTCCCGACGTAGACTCGCTAATTGACAATTGGCTCACTTGTTTCACAACTGAGTCCGCAGGTTTGGTACTTGTACATCCCACAATACCATCGGCATGTGGCCTAGGCTTGACCTTGGGGTCAAAATTGGACCTAGGAGCATTGGGTATAATCTCATAGAAAATTCTAAATTAAGCATAGATCAAATCCAACTCTTGTGCCCTAAAAATAGCATGTTCCTCGTTTTGAACTCCGAATGTCGAAACATTCTTCACTATGTAAGGTAATAAAGATTTGAGGAACCACTCAAGAAAAAATTGATCCAGATTTATGCAGGAACGCAACTGAATACACGAATAACCATAGAAACAAATATGCAGTGGAAATAACACTTCATTTCATTAATCAATAACTGAAACTGGTTTCATACATAATGGAAATAAACTAGCTAGTGCTGGTAGCTTATCTCTGAGAAGAGATGTGGTGGCTACATGCCTCTGAACTCTCTGTAACAATGAGGCTTAAAGGTCTATATATTAATGAGAAACAATGGAAACCCTACACATCCAAAAACCTAACCCTAGGAGGTGAATCACCAGAATGTTGGCCCCGTTGGGTAACTTGGTACATCAATTTCTCGGGGTCGTAACTTTAGCATACTACCTCCATTTGATGCGCATGATACATCGTTAGAAAGATCTGTTTAAGGAATACATCCATAAAAAACAAATATCAAGTATGAAATGGACTCATATTTTCTCGACCATTCAATGCCGAAAAAATGACATTTAGGGCCTTAAAACGGCTCCAGAAGTTTAGGACCCAAAAACTGCATGTTAACCCAAAAATCCCCCACATAGCTCTCGATGGCCTACTTCACCCAAGGACACCATCTCACAACACTCATTTCACTCCATAAGACTTTCCATTTGACCCCCACACCTCCAAAAGAGCCCAAGGATGAAGAAAAGGGCTAAAAACCCCCAAAAAGAGTCCAAAATAGACCCCTGGGAGCTAAAGCCCTCAAAAAGGGGCTAAAACCCTTAAAGGGGGCTAAAGTTAGGGCGGAAGGGGCTAAAGGCCCAAAAAAGGGGCTAAAGCCTTGACCAAGGGCTTAAAACCCTAAAACCCTTGGAAAAACTATATAAGGAGGGTGGGGGGGTCACTCTCAAAACACTCCTCACTTGCCTATTGTTATGCTGCCTGTGGATGCTTTGAGACCTCTTGCTCTCAAACCACCCACTCTCCCTCTCCTCCATCTCCATCTCATCAAGCCATTGCTTCCCAACCAAGAGAGAGGTGCTCCCATGAGCTAGGGCATCGTGGCCCATTTCCACCTAAGTGAGGTATAATCTCTTTTTATGTTTTGTTTTATTGTTTTTACTTTCTAAGCCTCCTCTCTATTTGCAGGTTTTTCATTGCCATTGTTTGCAGGTTTAGTAGCTTAGGTTTATTTTGCAGGTTTTGGAGGTGAAACCCTAACCCACTGCGTGTAGAGGGGTTCACAAGGGCTGCATCTCCATCTTTCTTTCTGTTATTAGCTCTTAGATTTAGTTTACAATAGCTGCCATTTACTTAGTCTTGCTTAGATTAGCTTAGTTTCAATTCGCAGCTCTGTTTTTACCATTTATCATTCTGTTTTTTACTATTTTCTAAGGGTAGGAACCTACCCTTGTGCCCTATAGGCACAAGGGAGCCATTCCAACCCCTGTAGTGAGGAGAAATTCTCACTACAGCTTTGGTGACTCCATTGGGTCGATCCCACCGGATCCCTGGGCAAAAAATTTCAAGTTTTCAAGTTTTTCAGTTTTTACCCTAGTTTTCAGAAATCTTAGTTTAGATCTGTTTAAATCTGCTTTATTTCCTATTTTTATTAGTGCTGAAGCCTCTGCTAGGCCGAGCCGAGTCAGACTGGCCCCAGTACTAGTTACTGTTGGCCAGATCTAACCCTACCTTACCAAAACACCCCTTTCTGGAGTAGGTCGCTCTTATCGGGGGAAAAGGTGAGACTAGGCACACTTAATCCCCAAACAGGCATGCCCAAGGTGCACTTAATCCTCATACATGCATGACTTCATCCTAGGAGCTCAAGTTGTGGTTGTTTTGGCATTTTGTGCAACCCCCTCGCTCATTTCTGGAAAAATATCGCGGCCCCCTCGCGGGATTTGGTCAGAAATGTGCGGCCTATCACATAGAAGTTTTTTTTAAGTTTAATTAACAGTAATTTGTAGTTTCAGAGGACTGTCAGTGTGGCCCAGCTTCCTCTATCCACCATTGCAGGTCTCTTTTAATTCCAGTTTTCATTTTCTTCAAATAAATCCATGAACAAAGTGTATATGCTAAATAAATCATTAAGGTTTAATAAAATGAACTAGCCTAACTGAAAGTAACCTAAAATTAACCATCTTGCTGCCCCCTTCCTCCTCTACCCATTCATCACCCTCCGGGGTATTCTGGGATACGACAAAGGCAAAAGCTCGTATAGATCTAGGCACTCCATGGTATTTTTCCTAAACCACTAAAACCAGGTGACTTGGAAGGCAGAGGGGGTAGAGAAGGAGGGCTTCTCATGGCGCTAAGCGTCCTCCCTGTTGACCAACCTAGCACTTGGGAGGTGACCTGAGGATCTACAGATGGGCTTAGTCCCATTGTGTTGAGAGCCCAGCACCTTCTCTTGGTTGAAGAAGAATATCACTGAGAGGTAGACATTTAGTTAGGCCAACAATTCAGGTTTAATCACCATACTTGCTTACAAATTTTTGTTTATGTTTGCATACAAAACCATGATATGAGCTCTACCATGAATTCATAAACCATATTGCAAACCAAATACCAGAACAAACAAGCAAACCAACACACCATACCAAATAATTAACCCAACTCAGTTCATGACACTGAGTAAGCCCTAAAATTTACCAAATTTACACTAAGTTCAATCAATTCTGCAGTCTTTGAGGACATAAGCCCCTGACTACTTCAACTATGGGAAGTACTTGGGCTTTTCCCAGAAACTCATTATGAGGAGTACCACAGGAACCCCAAAGTATCTAGCCACGGAGAGGAATTGCCAAGCGAAATGGGCAACGACCCCTTTCGATTGAGTAGAAGCACCCGTGAGGAACAAGCCAAGCGTTGTCTTCTGGCAGTCTTGGTGGCCGAGAGACCACCTTTAGCCAATAGGAAGCCATTGAAACTAGGGTCCAAATTTCACAACCACCAGTTTCATACACAAAAGAGAACACAATTGATCCTCCACGATCTTCCTCACGCCTAATAGGCGAACCACCATCATTTGGAACACTTGATCAGCACCATCGAAGCCACTCTCAGCGATCTCCCACACCGTCAAAGGGCCACACAGCCTCTGATTCTGATTCAGACCCATATCAGTCTGAACCAAACCTCCACACCACACCATCAAGCCCCATGTCTAGTGCAAAGCCAGATCCATTTTTCAGCCTAACCTTAGCAAGTGGACCCATTTCCACATCACAACCTGTCACCCACAACTTGGAAAGCGGTCCAAGCACAGTCATGGAGACTGTCATTAACCAATTTCCACCACCCATAGTGACCAGCCAAGATGGCCCAGTGGTAACACATGGGGGCAGTGACCCCTCCACACACATTGCCCCCCCTGCCACACAGGGGGGCAGTGCACCAACCACCCACATTGCCCATACCACCATACATGGGGGCAATGCCCCCGCTACCCATACCAACCCACCCACAACACTTGGGGGCATTGGCCCATCCTCCATGGTGCCACCACAAGCACCCCCAGCGATGCATATGCATTATGCACCTTCAAACCCCACCCCCACTGCGGCCCCATCCCACATCAACTTGGGTCAAATCTTCCCTTCATGGCTCATTTGAACTTGCCTGAATTGGCTAGATTAATGAATGACCCCATCCACCACCAAGCTTTCTGGCCACCCATTCCAACTAAGTTGCCATCAAACATCTCAAAGTTTGAGGGCAAAGCCGAGGAATGTCCCCAAAATCATATAATGACATTCCATCTATGGTGCTCATCCAACAGCATCGTAGATGACTCCATCAGGCTGAGGTTGTTCCAACACACCCTTACAGGTGCCGCAGCCAAATGGTACATTGAGCTACCACAAGCCAAGTACCCCGACTTCAACTCCCTAGCCTTCATGTTCCTATAGTATTTCCAACTCCCTATCAGATATGACGAGGGGGTGGAGATCCTGTTATCTTGTCGCCAAAACACCGCCACTCACATAACTGACCATATCCATGAGTGGCGGCGATGCCGTAGCTTAGGCAAGATCCAACTAGATGACAGGATCTTCCTGGATTGGTTCCTTGAGACTTTGCTCCCACCCATCGCAAAGGACGTAGCATCTGAACGTCCCCAATCTGAAGAAGAGGCCATACTAAAGGCCCAACAATTTGATCTCATTTATGCCCAGTTTGGATACTTGTACACTGTAATTCCAAACGCTCCCCATCCAAGTACCTCTTACCGCGACGCACCGAGGGAATGCCACACAAGGGACGGCATCATAGGGTCAGTCTCCCAACAACCACAGCCTCGACCAACACCACCTACCATTGCACCGCAACCAAACAACACTGCTAATGTTGCTTATCAAAACCAAGCTTCGAACTATGCTAGATTAATGTCCCAGTCTGGAGCAACAACCTCTTATGCACAACCTGCGCCACCGCAGTAGGCTCAGGCCATGGCTTGGCCAACACAATAGTATGTGGGGAAAATGCCCACATTTGTGGCACCACCACCCCCACAAATATACTATGCACCACCAGTGCAACAAGTTCAAGCCCCCGCCCCCACCCCACCCACTCCGTTGGGACAAGTGTTCGCACAACAAAATCGTCCCAACCAGCCTGCCCCCAACAATCAACAAGGGCAAGCTAGAAACAACTGGCCATGCAACCAAGGCAATAACCAACTACAGGGAGGCGATCAGCAACCGAAACCCTCCCAATAATGTCGCGGCTAACCAGCCAACCCAAAACCCCCCAAGACAGAATCCACCAAGACACAACACATCGTTGTGCACAAATCAACCTTGTACACTTTGTGATGTTTATGGGCATTACACATTTGAGTGTCCCCTCATGGCTCACGTTAAGCAAGCCATTCAAAATGAGGCAAAACAAGCCGCCAATGCTCCCAATCAATCTCAACCCAACCAGGCACCACAAGGACCTCCTCCCATGATGCTTCAAAACCCACTACCAGTCAAAGGATCGGTGGCAACCGCTACCCATCCCCAGGCCAATCCCAATGCTCCAGGGGCACCGCCCACGGCCGAAACAGGTGTTCACCACTTGATGACCATGACCACTGAAGAGGTCAACTTACAGACTAGACAAAATCAGTACAGTACCACCACCGAACCTACTGACTCATCAGCAACATCCACGTCTAAGACAACCAACCTACCTCTCCAGTTACCCCCATTCCTGCGCCCCCCCATACGCAGAATTGCCAATAATGCCATAGCTAGAGCTACAGTCAGCTATAGCATTGTGGATGATTTGGCCCAAACGCCAACCTCCATGTCCGCTCTTGAGGTACTTAAAACATGCCCAACACAGCGGAAAGCCTTACTAGCCACTGTAGGGGTAGTAGACCCCTCCAACTCCAATTTAATCATGTTTGACACAGAGAACGAAGAGTCGCGCCTACCCTCCACTACCACCTTCCAAATCCCGGTGTCTATCCAGAACTTGGTCGTGCACCGATGCATAGTGGATGAGGGGGCATCCACGTGCTTCATGTCCACCTTGGTTTGGCAGAAGCTTGGATCACTGATTCTGCAACTGTCCTCCACGACTCTGTGGGCTTATGATGGGCATCGCACTAAAACCCAATGAATCCTCCCCCATGTCCCCATCACGTTAGCCAGGAAGACAGTCTTGATCGACATCGAGGTCATCAATGCTCAACTGGACTACAACCTCCTTCTTAGGTGGAGTTACATGTACGCCATGCCAATCGTCGCGTCAACTGTCTTTCACCTCATGATGTTCCCCCATGAAGGGAATATTGTGATGGTTGACCAGCTCACCTACCATGATCCGCAAGGGTTAACAGTGCCCACCAATGTTATCCCTACCATCACCACCATTGAGCCGCAAGGGGCGACCGCACATGCTAACGTCATCCCTGCAACCAGCATTGTGGTTGAAAACACACTAGCTTCCCCACCGTTGAATGTGGGCCCTAGGTTGTTTATTGATCCCACTATGACGGCTCCTTTCCCGTTGGTGTCACCACCACCAACACAAAAGCAAACTGTGGACTTGTGCATGGTCTCATCAAGCACCGCTGCACCCAAACAGCAACCGAGCCGCAATCCCAACCACAACCACAACATCATCTACAGCCGCAACATCACCTACAGTAGAAGCATTAAGCGTAGCCACAACCACAACCTCACCCCCACATGCAACCAGCTGGGAGTTATGTGGGCTCGTCTTCGGTCCATACAATTCCCTTCCTCTTTCCCCCACCTGGTGTCATGAGCAAGCCGGTCATGGCCACCTTGATCCTACCCAACTTTACATTGGGGATTTTGGTGTGGTATCTAGATCCACCAGCTCAACCAGCAATCCCCCAGGTTTGGTTAACAACGGTGCAACCTATTGCGATTAAGTCTCACCCCCCACCCGGTCCGCATAAGCCAACCGCCGTACCCGCACCTGCACCACCCCAACCCAAAAGGGCTAGGCGAAAGAACACCAAAACCACTGTAGAACCAAGACAAGTCCCACCTTGTGCCGTCTGTGAACAACAAGGCCATCCAACTCAGAATTGCCCTGAAATCCCAGTGATCCGTGCGCACCTAGATGCCATGGATACAAACAAAAACCTCCCCATGGTTGAACTCCCAACCATGCCAGTAGTCAAGAACAAGGAATTGAGGAAAAACCATGCTTGCGCCCTTTGCAGGTTGTATGGACATTACTCGCACCATTCCCAAGACCTGCCTGAATTTTGAATGGCTCTTGATGACCTCCATTACCATTCCCTTGAGTCTGAGATCACCTTGATCGAAGAAGTTCATCCCCCACCTCCTTCTTTAGACACCATGTCCATTTACATGATGTTTATTTCTACATACCCTCTTATCTCCACCACCACCGACGATCCATCAGACCTCTCTCTTCTATTGTTTCCCCAGCCACTGCCGCAACCTCAGTTGCAACCTCAACCTCATTTACCAGGGAAACAATGGGGTTCATTCCCGATCAACACGATCCTTTTCCTTGTTCTTTCCCTTTTATTTTTCCTACCATCCAAGATAATGAGTAAGTCTGTCTTGGAAACCTGCAATCTACAAGATTTCACACTAGGAGATCCTGTGTGGTACCTTGAACCACCTACCCTACCTCCAGGTCCATCAAAGACTCCTACCATCTCCAGGCCTGCCCCTCTTCCTCCAATAGAGACTGGGGGCAAGGCCACAAAAGCCACAACCAATACCACTTTCATGATATCTAGCACCAGTTGCCCTTCCATCTCATCGGCTGTGGAAGATCCACCTGATCTATCCCGGCACCACTTATGCGATGACAGAGAGATCTGTAAGACTACCCTCGGTTTTACCCCATTCCATTTTAACCATAGTGTGGAATCGATTCTTCCCATAAAAGACCAGATTTCATCATCCCGCCTTGTCAATGACCTTCGTCTCGACAAGGGGACATACACCCTTATTGACTCTGATGGACAACTCTTGGAGAACCCCCGCAATGGGCTCTACCTTAAGAGATATTACGCTTAACATCACCAATGAGTTGCTTCATTTTCTTTTCTTGTTTTTCAACGTTTTTTACCACAAGTCAGGGATAACACCATTAGCTACTAATTAAAAGTCACCCAGAACCTGTTCGAGACACCTCTCACACCTCCGGGCCCAAATTTCTATCTCTTTATGAGACCATAGTCTCATGTTTAATAAGTCAATTTCAGGACCATTTCCCACAAGTCACTTCGATTTATGAGCCATGACATGACGATGTGAGTGTCTACGGACCAGTACTCGTATCACACTTCCCAGTTGAAACTCATGCGAGCGATCGGGTCGCCACTCATCAAGGATTGTACTATACTTGTATTTTTGCATTTATAATTGTTTCTTTTTACCGCACCTTACGCGGACCTCAAGACCACTGTCCACAAAATGATTTCTTTTCTTGCATGTATTTGGCATATAAATGCCTCCGGACTTGTACTTAGATCACATGTAGTCAAGTCCATCCACCGCAACACACACATGCTCTCTCCTGACCTCTATCCGAGAGCCACCTCGGTTTGCGTGCCTCTGCCACACCGTCTCACAAGCCTCTGCCGCGATCTATCCCACACATGTATTGGTATGTTTGAGAGCCTTCTGCTCCGTCCATACTGCGTCGATAACCTTTGGACCTCTGTCCACCATCCCGACATGGGGCACCACTCGTGCCACCACAGTCGGTTGACCACATTGGAGTTTCGTTCAAACTATTTTCTGACTCCTTAAAACAATGAAAAGATCGTCGAGCGCAGCTGCTTCCTTTCCCGCTCGTTAAAGTATAGGAAAGGGCGTCTACATCGTCTCGTTTACCTCCTTTTGTGGACCATGTAGACCATTTCATGAAAATGACCTCCTTGGCACACTCAAGCCAAGATCGTTCCCCTTTGCATACTTTTGTGCTTTCTCGGGCAGAGGGGCCGCACTTTACAAAAAATCTCACCATCGGTTGTCGTTAAGCTCTTTTCCAGCCGTCTCAACAAGAAAAGATTACCGAGCAAACTTGGTTTCGTTCATGCTCGTAGAAGTATCTGAATGACCGTCCAGTCAGTATAGGCTTAACCTTTTTTGGCCTGATTGGACTACCAATGGTAAAGAAGTCTCTCATCCCCTCCAGAATGGGCAAGCTCTCCTATGTATACTTTTATCCTTTTTCAGGCACAGGAGACTACCAATGAAAAAGAGCCCCCACTGGAGTCTTCTTCGTGCTTTTAGACTCTCTAAAATTGAAATCACCATCGAGCATTTACCTTCTCGGGCTCACCAAAAATCCATGATATCGTACCACAACGGTGTCCCTAAACACCACCTCACAGAAAATAGTTTGGCAGCATCCCCACATTGGGTCACCTTTGTTCAGAGTACTCTGCAATGTGTCTTCCTTGGATCCCATCAGTATCAAAAGTGTCCACCTCCTCCAAGTATTTCCCATCTGCAATGACATTCCTGGTATTACAGCTATGAGCCCACTCCCTTGAGTCAGTTTCATTTGCTTCCTAGTCCGGCCTGCCGTCATACTCTAAACAAAGGAAGTTTGAGTCTCCCACTCCTCCCCTACTCCTGTTTAGTTTTTTCCCTTCCCTCCCCTCCCCCCCAATTCAGTGAGTCAGTCTGCAGATTGCTTCACACCTTTCGATTATCCCTCGCACTCTTGGTCAAAGAAACATCATTGCCTTGACTAGGGGTAGGTCTCCCTCTGTCGACGCCAACACACATATTCCAGAGGTCCCTGTACCTTGGTTTCATTAACATCATTGATGAGTTCCTTGGACCACTTGAGAGAAGTCCTTAGTCCCTCTTAGGATGGTTGTTTCTCACGTGCTCGACTTCAACTCCACCATCGCACCGTTGAGATCCGTACAGGGTTTGTTCCACACAGTACTGGGTCGAAGACCCCAGATGTAACCTGACTCTAGCACATTAGTGAGTCCACTAAAGGGACCAAAAATAGGTTATGTCCCTTGTGATTTCTGGGTTGCATTGGAGATAGTGATCAGAAGCCCCAGCAGTGCTTTGATATACCTTTATGATTGATATAGCATACTTGTACCACAGAGACTATGACTCTCAATCAGCGAGTCCATATAGCTATGTACCATTCCAGATCCAGCAGACCATCAGTCATGAAGATATAGCATTCCATGAATGCCATGGGTCCAATGTACCAAATCAGTATTGTATTTAGCCTCACATGAGAGGCAACCAGCATTGTAACATCAGTTGTATATGATCGGCTCTTGTATTTTAGAGCATAGATCAAATGATTCTTTTGACATTGTCACGAGCATGGGAATGCCCTCCTCGTCCATATATATGTCACACATTTATTGTATCTCACCCATTGATGGGAACCAAATTAATACAAGACCAAAATCCACCATGCCCCAGCCACGGAAGCACCACCTCTCGATAGCAAATCCTATGATGTCCGTCGGCCATACGTTGAGCTCCTACCCTCACACATCAGGGGGCAATCTGTTAAGCCAAAAATCCCCCACATAGCTCTCGATGGCCTACACCACCCAAGGACACCATCTCACAACACTCATTTCACTCCATAAGACCTTCCATTTGACCCCGACACCTCCAAAAGATCCCAAGGATGAAGAAAAGGGCTAAAAACCCCCAAAAAGAGCCAAAAATAGACCCCCAGGAGCTAAAGCCCTCAAAAAGGGGCTAAAACCCTTAAAGGGGGATAAAGTTAGGGTGGAAGGGGCTAAAGGCCCAAAAAAGGGGCTAAAGCCTTGACCAAGGGCTTAAAACCCTAAAACCCTTGGAAAAACTATATAAGGAGGGTGGGGGGTCACTCTCAAAACACTCCTCACTTGCCTATTATTATGCTGCCCATGGATGCTTTGAGACCTCTTGCTCTCAAACCACCCACTCTCCCTCTCCTCCATCTCCATCTCATCAAGCCATTGCTTCCCAACCAAGAGAGAGGTGCTCCCATGAGCTAGGGCATGGTGGCCCATTTCCACCTAAGTGAGGTATAATCTCTTTTTATGTTTTGTTTTATTGTTTTTACTTTCTAACCCTCATCTCTATTTGCAAGCTTTTCATTGCCATTGTTTGTAGGTTTAGTAGATTAGGTTTATTTTGCAGGTTTCGGAGGCGGAACCTTGACCCACTACGTGTAGAGGAGTTCACAAGGGCTGCATCTCCATCTTTCTTTCTGTTATTAGCTCTTAGATTTAGTTTACAGTAGCTACCATTTACTTAGTCTTGCTTGGATTAGCTTAGTTTCAATTCGCAGCTCTGTTTTTACCATTTATCATTCTGTTTTTTACTATTTTCTAAGGGTAGCAACCTACCCTTGTGCCCTATAGGAACAAGGGAGCCATTCCAACCCCTATAGTGAGGAGAAATTCTCACTACACTGCCAAAAATAGTAAATTGTGCTATAATTAAGGAAACTAGAAAACTGAAAGAAACAATGGTGGGGGTCCAAGTGGAATAGGTGGGTGGCCACCAATATCCTCCTGGATCAGAAACTCTGGTGGTATAAAATATTTGATTAACCTTTTCCGTCTACGCCACTCTTGAATATGATCCGAAATGTGTGTGGCTTTATCTTGCCAGAAGGTCGACAAGTGTTCGGTACCGACGTCATAACATACGGGTAGCTGGAAATTATTAAGGAAAGTCAACGCAAGATCATCAAACGTAACATAAGCCCCTCCCGGTAACTCTATATACCATTTCACTGCAGGACCCGTTAGGGTGCATCAAAATAGCCTCAAACGAATGGAATCATCATGTAAGGAATTGGAAGAGCACCAAAGGTGGAAAGTGGTGACATGCTCACCAAGATCTTCACCAGCCTTACCTTTGAACTTGGGAATGTCCGAAGGAAGCTTATTAGGGACATTCGGCCATGACGGATTATGAGACACTGGATCGTTCATCAATCTTGACAACTCAGGTAAGTTCAAAATTGCAAGGAAAGAGAGCCTAGGTTGAGCCAGTCGTTTCCACACTCCCTGGTAGTTTTGATTTGTGTAAGGTTGATTGCTATCAATAACATGGCCTTGGCCACAATAACCTCCTCCCATTTGAACCATGTAGGCTTGCACGGAAGCATTATGATGTGGGATGCCTTGATTATGAGGCGCTACAAAGCCATAATCAGAAGAGTAAGCGGGTTGTTAATACCCGTACCCATACGGTTGATAGTTTTGTCCACAGTGTGGTCCATATGAATGTCCATGAGAAGCTCCATAAGGTGTTCCATGGGATGTACCATGAGAATGTCCATAGTTAAGGGTATGGGAAGCTCCAGAAACTGGAACATGAGATGATCCAAAAATACGTACATGACCTGCTAACACAACAGGAGGTACTTGACTCTGAGATACTACCATGCAAGTAGACACAGAATGAACATGTCCAGTATCAACATTCTGGCCTAAAGGCCCATGTGAACTGGGGGGAGGATGAGTCGTTAAAAACGCATTCGAAGGAACAGGGTTTGAAGATGAAGGGACATGTGAAAGAATGTAAGTGGTGTTCCCAATGTTCACTCATCTTGGTTCTGGTATCTGCATAGGATTACTAAGACGAGGCCAAGGATGAACATGTGAAGTAGCTTCCACCATAGGGATGGAGGGTGCAATGTGACTAGTTCCCCCAAATATATCTGCATGGAAAGGAATGGGAGTGCCCCCAGGCGTAGTATTAGGACCAAATTCTGACTCAACATGATGTACCAAATCAGGTGCAAGGATATCAAACATATCATATCTAACATGACTAGTGCTTATGGGTTCATGGTGAGTCTCATCGCTCGAAAACCAATAACAACGACATGCGAATGAGGGATCATAACCAAATCATGAAGGTTGTTTGTGTGAAGCATCATATGTGCTAATAGGATCTTCCTCCCCAACCTCGTGAGGTGGAGAATACATCTCTAGAATCTCGTCCTCATGATCTCCCATGGTGTGTGAATCAAAGTGAGAAGTAGACCGCCCAAACTGTCTGGTTCTCTCTCCCAAAGGAGGAGGAAACGTGGAAGGAAGAAGTCCTGCTAAATGAAAAGAACGGTGGGGTGTTGCGCCCGAATTCACAATGACTCAAAAAATAAAAAAGACTTGATCTAATTACACAAACCCTAGGCAAACTAGTGTGCAAAGAGAATACACCTATAAAATGTAAAGCCAAATCACAAGAAAACAAGGGTAGGATATGTGAGCTCCCGAATGAAGTAGGTATGTCTCACCCAGGAAATGCTTGAGACTCCCATACACAACAAGCAGAGGTTCGTAACCAATTATAGTGGCCCTCAACTTCAATGCATATAGCGACTATGTTGTTCGACCCCTACCTGGCTAGGACACCTGCAGAATAACCTCTGCAAATACCCCCTTGATAACCTAGGTATGGAAACTAAGGTCACCTCAATATAATCAATGCTCAGGCAGACAGTCGCAGGCAGGATTGACTGTATGGGCAGGGTAGCAAGGCCCGAAACTCTCGAAAGAGCCCCCAAATACGAATACAATCCTGGAAATATCTCTGGTGCTACTCAGTTACAACCAGGGGTCATCCCAATCATAACCACTCACACTGCCTCGTGCTTAACTCCCTTGTAAGAGGAGGATCCTGAGAACACTAATTATATAAAGAATTTCACACTCTCACCTGGACAGACATCTAATTGTTTTATTTAGTGGTCTTGGAGAATTGACTCACAATGAACTATTCTAAGACCCTAAAACCTAATCTTGTTGGTGCACCCTAAAAAAGAAGAGTGTAATTCATTTTATTATGCATTGATTTTAATTGCCTTTATTACTCAAAGGGTAAATGGTTGTGCAACTAATGATGTTATGACGCAATAAAAAGTAAACTGCACACCTAACAATCAATGCAAATGCATTGTGTTGAATGAAAAACAGGGTATGCTACTACGTGAAGTGCAAAATTTTTCCTTCAAATGTATATGCAATCATTTCCTATATGAAAATCTGACTAATATTCACCAAGCCAACCTAATGCAAGTACCATGAAAAATGAAAAATGCAAAAAAGCAAAAAGTTTTTTGTATTTTTGAATTAAATGAGATAAAAAGCAAAAGTATGACTCTACAACCCTCAAAATCTGCAAGAACTCACAAACAGCAACCAAGCAAAGCACCAAGGTAAAAGATACCTAATGCACTAATCCCAAAACAAAAAATAGAAAATGAAATGACAAGAACATTTTTCAAAAATCAAATCAAAAAGAGTCTCTGGTAAGAAATAGAGGGGAGATACAGACTCCAGAAGCATCAAAGAAGACTCAACAATCACCCAAACTCACCCAGTAACACCTAATCTTCCCAAAAAAAAACAAAAAATCAGGGCATACGCTACTGTTCTCAGTAAACCTGCGTACATATGCGATTTTCCAGGAAAACCCACGTGTATACGCGACTATGAAAGAAAAACCCGTGTATAGGAAGAAAAAGATAGAAAAATAAGGTAAATGGACAAATTGAGACAAAATTTACTTCTCCAGGATACTACTGGGTAATCATGCCCCCAGACTCGACACAGAAACAGAAAAATCAGAGCAATAAAAGCACATTGTATGCCGAAAACCCCCCAAAATAAAAACAACTAGGAACCTCCCCAGTATGGTCGCCAATTCTATTACGGAGAAAAATTCCTATGGCTTGGGGTGTACCACAACAGACAGAGAAACCGTAGAAATCAATTCCTTCCTCATATGCAAGAGAAATACAACATCTAACACTAAAGGATCTCGAAAAATACCTTATTCCGGACGGTTGTAGTAGATCCTCGTTGAGCTTTTTCCAGTCCCACTTGTGTTAGCAATTTACTCTCAACAACAGTAAAAAAGGCAAGAATGCTATATAATATAGTGTTAGGCCTACTCTAGCATATATAATCAATGATACATAAGCAATTAAACACATCCATGGATTCAATATTCATTTAAATGCACATCATTGGACAGGAAAAGATATTTCTATTAAATAAATCAGGGATTACATAAGTGACAACCTCTGTCGGCACGTCTGCGAACCGGAGAAACTGAGTCCTCCACCTGGGCTTCCACCACCTCAATCCTCCATCTCTTGATAGCAAGCTCACAAGCAAAGGAAAGCTTGGGAAGAACACAAATTGCTCCAAGGGACAAAGGGATGCAAACTCAAGTATAAGCAAGCTATGGCAACAATGGACTATAGTTTTCTTGCTCTTCAATTCCTCCTCTTCAATGTATCCAAAGGGTTCCTTATATAGTGCTTTAATGGGGTAATGGAGGGTCAAATCCGACCAATCTCGAGGCATATGGAAGGCCAAGAGACAAGTGACTCGGATCCACATCAAGGAAAACTCCAAAAAAATTTGGCCTTTTGCACACATCCCGATGTGTGCGGGTTTAGGGGTAACATCCGCGTATATACGCGATAAAGGGATTAAGAGCCACGTACAGCAAATAATGAGTGTTTTTAGGGATGATCTTGGAAACATCAAATGTACAAAAATAGTCCATGGGGTCCAAAGAGTCTGCAGAGGGACAAGGAAGGCCATAAAAGTGTGATCAACCATGTGTGGTAAAATCAGCTATAACACCAACCGAGCTCACCACCAACCTTCAGATGGATGTAATCCTCCAAGATTTTATATTCATGATCCCAATATTTTACAGCTTCATCCCTCACCGGCTCAACATACCTTCATCCTTCCACTGGATCCATCGAAGTGATGACCCTGATGTCACAGTTTTCAAAAGTCATAACACACTTCTTAAAGTTGATCACTGCTAAGCTATCATTGGCCCATCCAATTCCTAGCAATGCAGGATAGGAACCTCCACCATAAACAACATCAATGACATCAAAATCTGTGTACGTTTTCATCCCTTCGACTTCCACAGCAAGGTGCGAAACTCTCCCAATTGGTGTTACTCTGTCCTAGTTATCCAGTTGCAGTTGTACGGGGGACCAAGCCAACTTAGGGATCCCCATATTTTTCCATGTCTTCCCTGTCAGAATATTAACATCTGAGCCTAGATCTAGGATGACTGAATCTACCTCATAGTCCCCAATCTGAATGTTCATGCGCATCTCTTTTCCCATATTTCTCTTATGTAAAGAGTTCACCGTGGAATATTTCCGACCCTTGGTCGGTCGATGCAACAGAGTCTCAATATTGGCAAGAGCATCAGGATCTCTCACCAACACCAAACAAATTTCAATAAAATGCCGCAAGGTACCATGTTGTTGCGATGGTCTTCCTACCAAAGTGAAATCAAAAGTAGTCAGCATCTCATAGATAGGAAAATTACCACGATTTATTCCTATCGCGTCACGTGCTTCAACAAATGTGTCTCTTTCAGCATCGATGTCAAATTGCACCTTATTCTTCACATCCAACCAAACTTGTGGATGTGGTCTATCATCTCCCGTCGTCGCTCCTCTACGAGTAATGACAGCAACATCAAAATCTTGTGTTCTTGGTTCTGTTGAAATCGTTGCAATAGTCGGTACTTGATTTTGGTTCATTGGTGGATTCACATGTTGATTCACATTATGGTTCATGTTCTGATTCAGAATCTGAAGTTGATTTTGGTTCTACAATTGATTATGATTCTACAGTTGATTCTGATTATGATTCTGCAACTGAGGCACATTCCTGGCCTGCCACTTCATGATCAGTTGTGGACAATTCTCGATGATGTGATCGACAGCGATACAATACATACATTGTGCTTGCAATTGCAGGAAATACCTTTGATAATGTCCCAATACGCTGCAATTGTAACATTGCACTGGTCTGCGACCTCATCCTCATCCTTGACCAAAGCCTCCACCTCGTCCTCCTCAGAATCCTCCATGAAATCTTCCTTATTGCTAATAATTTGGTTGATTGAATTGTTGTTGTGGGGGATTTGGCGTCTTTTGAACATATTGAAGTGGATGCACATATTGTGGTTGCTGTAGAGCCATCTGCATCTGATTATACTGCGGTTGTAGCACAAAGTGTTGCTGTAACTATGGCTGCAGTACAAACTGCATCTACGGTTGCAGCTGCGGTACAAACTGCGGTTGAGGTGGTGGCTGTACCACCTGTGGCTGCGGCTGCTATCCCATCCAATGATCCTCTCCATTCACATAGTACAATTCGCATATTCTTTCTTGGAGTAGGTCATATGTGTAGAAATCCTTATCTTCATGTCTGACAGATTGTCAGAATGTATAGTATAGGTTTTTCATCTTCGTTACCATATTCTGCATATATCTGCACTCTTCATGTCAATTTTCATAAACTTGGAAGATACGGAACCATGGCACACTTCCATGAGTCAACGGTTTCGACGCTTCTAACAACCGGTAGTTTCGGTAATTTGAGCAGTTATCTTTAGTATGCCCATCTACGCTACATCGAGTGCACCAGAGCTCCTCGCGATGTTCTTTTCCCTTATTAATAACTTGCAATTGGAGTATCAATTTCACTAACTATGTCTGGATGTGATTCATCCCAATCGCATTCTCACCAATGGAAGAAGCTTCCAACTTCATTGCAATCTCTAGAGCCTCGCTCTGTGTCATGATCTTTTGATGCATCAACGGTAGTCTAATATGAGTTATTAACGCTACAATGAACCATTCCTTCTGTTGGATATCACTCATCTCAAATCGGACTCTTTCCATTAGTGTCTTTAATCTTTAATCAAAATACCAAACAATTTCATTGGGATACTGCTTAATCTCCTTCAATTCTGTAATATATTGTCCTTTAGACTTTGGTTTTCTGAACTCTTCAATCAATCCTTTTCCAAATTCAACCAATGTTTTCAATGGGGCCACTGTAGGGAGTTACACAAATTTCATGTACCAATCCAGCACATGACCTCGAAGGGTTGTCGCCAATTGAACTTTCTTAACCTCATCATCCGTAGTTTGTTTGACAGTCCATACTAATTCACACAAAAATCAATATTGTTCGGGATCATCAGTCATGTTCCCATGAAACAGGGGTAACTTCTAATCATCGCCCGCCATCGTGTGCCTTCTTCCTACAGTCACAGGTCTACTATTATTAGAATGCAGTTGACAAGTCAGACATGACGATGTTGAACTCGTATTCCTTCTTGAGTGCAACGCAGTGCACAGAGGTGTGGGTGTGTTGTTGTTATGGGTCAGCCCTTCCTCTGGCTCGGGCATAGCCTAGTCATCTCCTTCGTCATTGTAGGGTCGCTTTGTCCCATGTGGTCTTCCTTCGCGTCCTCACGTCTTGGTCGCAGCAGGACTCTCCCCTATCCTCTACCTCTTCTCTTTCTGAAACCTTGCTCCTACTCTCGTAAGACCACTTCCTTCCTCAGCTTCCCTCATAGTCTCATCGTAACTTCCATCCATCTACACTGTATAATTCCATCCAACCCTCATCTTCGCGATACCACAGCCTCTGCACATCAGATCCTACTACTCAAGGTGCATCTTGAGTATTCCCTTTTCGCAAATAAGCATCTTAATGGACAATTGCAACGACAACAGGAACCTACCTCTTAGTCCATTGAATAAATCCCTTTCTAATTTACTATAGTACTTAGTCGTATCGACCACAAAATCAGTGATATAGGCTTCCAAGATACTGTCAAGCCAAACTTCAACCGCCCTTGGTGCTTTGTTATATATCGCTTGTAACTCCAGGATCAATTCTGGGGTCCAGGTAGTCGGTTCACCTCCACGAAAGTTTGTCTTGTGATAGGTCAATCGCGCCAACCACTCGTACAATATGATTGAAAACTCATAGAAAAATTACTTGTGAGGACCGTTGTGCATATACTTTGCCAACCATTGATCCATCATCAGTCCAGGGTTCTGATTCTCTTTCTCAACGAACTCCCTTATTTTTAGGTCAAACCAATCTTGGATCTCTGGTTCCGTCGAATGCAACAACATGTCCTCCCTTCAGTCGCACTAAGGTCCTGGCAACGGAACCATTTTTTGACACAAACTCAGTCCACAGGGGTTCCCTCTTTTTTGACACCCAAACAATTGTGATCTCCCTGAGCACCAGCCCAGAAAATTTTTACCCCATCCAGAAACACCCACAGAGTTGATGAAGTCTCACTAGAGATGTTCAAGGGAGAGCTAATGAAACAAAGTTTCTGCAGAATGGAGGATAATGTGCATCTACTTATCAACTTAGCACGGTATTATTCAACTGATCTAATCATTCAACTTATGTGTTAACAAAACCATTTCATTATTCAATAGATCACATTATCCTACCAAAACTGTAATAAACACATTGATGCACAAATAGATCTAATAGAATAACATCATTTAAAGAACGGAAACATCGCATCATTTACAGATCCATGTCGCGGATACACATTGCATTCATAATTGAGTCAAAGAAGATAGTAAAACAAGAAAATAGAAAAGGACGCAATGATTCTTCTCAAATTCTGTCATGTCATATTAACTTCTGTACAAAACCACAATTTCTCCAAAACAGTTCTTCAGTACCCAGATCAACAGATCTCAATTCATGCGCAGATCTTACATAACATGAAAAAACTTATCTCTCTCGATCCTCTAATTATGATTATTAAAACTTGCAATTATACATCTACTTATAGGATTGCTCCTTTACATTCATGGTCCACTTAGACAACTACCTAACTACTTCTTACCTGATTCTACAAAATAATGACCAATATCCACAAAATGTGGTCAAAACTACAAAATATAACCCATATCCGCAAAATGTGGTCAAAACTACAAAATATGACTCAAAAATACATAAAATAATATAACTATGACTTGTACGTCATTTTCCACTTGTGTGGTATCTTTGACCTTGTGCAACATCTGCAATGTTGTGCAGCTGATGTATCCCAAAACCGTCAGCCAACACATATCCATCATACATAAATCACCATATCTTTTGTTGATTATGGGAAACTATAATAAGTAGCTATTAGGATAGTTTGAAGACATAAAATATGTTTCTTTTCAAGATACCTTAGGCTAACAAATGTATATTTTGATTTCA
>LPNX010983596.1:53532-209770 GCA_001517045.1 Pseudotsuga menziesii | reverse complement strand
GTAAAATATTTCACCATAGATATTACACCACAGATCTATCATACAAAATTCACCATATATTTATGACATCTACAATGTTTACATATCCAAATGGGATGCATGAGTCCTCATCCCCATTCCAAAACAATGATGGAAAAAACTATTGGTGTGAATTCCATGAAAATTGCATATGCACAGGAGGCACTAGGCTATTATAGAAACACTGAAATCTAAATGTTGGTCCCACTCTCCATTTACTAAGAGGTTGACTATCATCGTTTAAGCCTTAAGATAGCTCATGGATATAAAGAAAGGTTGGCCATGTATAGAAAACAACCTCCTTAATATTCACATAGCATTATATGGTGAACTATAGTGAATTGTTTTTCTTCACTATCCAAGGAGGTACAGAATTCATTGCAATAAGTTCGAAATAAACGATAGAAATTTCATTTGAACAAGGAATTTCCACAAAATATTCGCGATGTATCATTTTAGATCACTTATGTTGCTGACAACTTTGTAGGAAAGGAGATGGATGTTGTGATGATGTATTTGATGTGTTTGCAATACTCCAAGATATGATGGTAATGCATTATGTGTTCCATATCCTATCGAGGAAACTAATATGGAAATCACAACTTCATCGTCACCTTTTGTTGCAATAAGTTGGAAATTAGTGTGCTTCTCATATTTCATAGCAATAAAACGACAAAAAAAAATCTCCCTCTCGAGTGCTCTCCCCCACCTTTTGATAGATCTCACAGTAAATAAAACATCTATTACACGAAAATTTCATCATCTCCAAGATAATGAACCATGTACCTTCAAACTTTCCATAATACCTGAAGTAATTTTCCAAAACTTTCCTGGAAGATGAGAATCATGAAATGTTATCCCTTCAAACAGCTTAGTTGGAAGCATTGTTGCAAGTTACTATCTCACAACTTGAGACATTATTCATTGTCACATGTTTCCTTTGGAAAATTCAAGACATTTTCACAAGTTTCCTAGTATGCAAATTGTGACACCCCTAATTGTCGCAAGTTTCTCTTTAGCAAGGTGCAACACTGTCTATACGAAGGAAAAAAAGAGAAGCTTCGAGAAGCTTATCAAAAGAAGCCATTGTGGATTCCTATCCCATCCGATTTGGTTGGATATCACTCAACTCCAAACTCTTTAGGATCCCACCCTATCTCAAGCCCCTCATCCTCTCATATCCCTCATACCCATTAGGGTCTATAAATTAAATCCATTCCCCATGGAGGAGGGGGTTGGAAATTGGTATCCAAATGTTGAAGGATTTTTGTTTGTTCTATGATGTTGTGTTGACACTTTGGTAGCCACCCTTTTGGAGTCAAGGAAAAGGACCCATTGGAAGGACCTTCATAATGTCAAGGTGAAGGTTGTAAGTATAGTTCTCCCTCATTTTATATATAATATAGTAATACATTATCTTTCCCATAAATATTTTTATTATTCGATTTAAATATTTAAAGCATTTTTCCTTGGCCATTTGCTTATATCCTATCATTAGTATATTATTGCCTTCACTTGTGTGTTTTTTTTGTCTCCATCTACAAATCATTAACTAAAAAAAAGGAGCTAGAAGACACATCTAGCAAGGACAAACTTCTATCACAAGGTATGATATCCCTTCACTAGTCAATACTTTTATTGCATGATCTAAGGGAAGTAGTATATTTTGTCCTTTTTGTTCTAGTTCAAACCATTTGACCTAGGGAGGTCAGTTTGTACCTGCTACCATTTGAACCTAGATACCTTCAGTTGAGTACCAAAATCAATAGAGAAACCATGTAATTCCAAGGGCTAGTACCTTGACGACCTTTAGGACCCTTCCCAGGTGCGATGCACTCTCGAATGTGCTCAGTGTTAATGTAGACTTAGAATTGGCTACCTAGGATTTCCTTTTCAGTGGTTAAATTTGCTTGGATCTAACTGTTTGAGTCACTGGGACATCCAGTTTAGTTATGAACCTTCTAAAGATTTCTAATTGGTTAATTTTTGCTTAAATTTTCATCATTTTTACACTGTGTCGCACCCTCTTTTGAGATATAGTGTGACATTGTTGCACCTGGTCTTTGTTGCACCTATGAAACTATGTATTGTTTCTTTGTGTTGAATCACAAACTGTGAAACTATTGCAGAATCAAATTGTTGCTTTGTTTATCCTTTAGATTGCTTTCCAAGTCTGATTCTGACTTGAGCACTGTCTGATTCCTAATTCTGCTACTATTTTTCACAATTTCCTTTGACTCTAAAATAGGATTTTGGATATTTATTATGTACTATAGTTGGGAGTGTTTTTAGCTTGCATTTTAAGCGAAATGAATTGCATTTTTGAAAAAAAATCCCCCTCATATATTCCACAATATCTTTGGCTTATATGCATTTTTCATTGAAAGAATAGTTTATGTTTCTTCCATTGAATTTTATGCGTGTTTCTTCACTTGAAACATCTTTCTATTTATATACATAGTATTCATCGGAATTGAAAATTTTGCATTTCATTTTCGTGTGCATGAGTTGAGATTTTTTTGGATTTCTTGTCATTCATTGGAAAAGTGAATTGCATGTATATTGGTTATATTGCATTTGAAAAATAAAATATCTCTTTATTTCTCTCATAAGTAGTGCATTCATCGAAAGTAAATACTAACACTTCATTCTAATCGGTGCATGGTTTTGAATCAAGTCAAAAAATCCATCTTATCCACTTAATCGCCTCAAGATAAAATAAAGCGCACATTAATTTAAAATCTTTAGCAACATTGTGTGATAGGATAGAGACGTGTTTCGGTGTCATTAAACATAGGATCCATCCTAACGTTTAGCACTATAAGTTGGAGACTATGTAGTTCTTCCACATACCTAGAGTATATCAGAAGGCCCATTTTGAATGATTATGCATTAGATATCACTAGTATGGATATGATCTCCCACATACCTTGCATATATCGACAGGCCCTTATAGAATCTTGAAACCAATTGGGTAAACATTTTGGCCATCTTGTTGTTGTAATACACCAAGAAAAACACTCGAGGAGATTACCATGCACATACTATCAGGTAGTCGAGTAATACAGTCAAGGGTATGGTCATAATCCTTCTTGGTTAGTTCTTTGAAATATTGGGACGTTTGTTATTGTTAACCCCTGCAGCATATCACGAGTTGTGAAAACTTTATACTCATGTGAGGATCTAGAATATTTACCCCACCTATTCACATGTTTGTTTGTTTCCTTTAGATTGACTAGTGTATGTTGTGTGTTTTATTTAGAAGGTTGTAGGTATAATTGATGTATTTCATGGTGGAGTAACATCTCATTGTTTTGATGGGGTGTGTGTTTATGGCTACGTTTTCTTGGACTATCAACCAAGAAACCCCTTCTCAAGGGAAACCTTTTTTTTTTCCCTCATTTGGAAACATTGGTCCTCCCTTCATTGCTACTATACACCTTCTCGGATTGGATATAGGATTACCAATATGGTTGTTCAATCTGGTGATCCCAGATGCACCTAATGTTTTAAATGTTAACTCTCCATCCTGAGAACACCAACCTCATATTGACCCTTTGTCTTCTTCACTCGTTGTATCTTATTCCCTTTCTTCTTATTCACCTCACGAAAGACTTGATTCTAATAATGTTACACCAAAACATTGTCATTTTTCCTAAATCCCTAGAGTACATGTGCCAAAGGACTTTTTGAGGGTATTTTTCCTTGTTAGGAACTCATTTCTAGGATTACCGACGCACCTTGCCTCTTGACATAAGGTGTCAGTCAAGGCTGACACTGGTTTCTAGCAGACAAAATGGGTCAATGACACTCCTTTCCTTTGTGCAAATACCGTCATCCATTCTTGACGCCTCTTGCTAGTGTGCAAAGAGCGTTGGTGCTCAATAAAATCCAAAAATAAAAGTTTCAAGATATTCTTAGAATAAATCCTTCATGGAGGCTTATCCAAACCAATTAGTCTAGGTGGCAATGGATACCCTAACCCCTAGGGATGATCCCTCAACTTCCTCCAAGTAATCATCGACCCATTTGATCCCTTTTTGGCCTATAAATGTAAGGTTACCTTCATGGTTTTGGGAGGACCAAGAAAGAACCTTTATGTTGTTAAAATTATTCTAGGATTGAGAGGCAAAGAGATTAGAATTTGAAGGAAAAAGACTTGTGGAGAGAAGCACAACATTGCATCTCTTTTCGTTGTAATATTTCCATTCATTTCATTAATGCAATATGTTTTCCCTTTCCCATAAACTTTGTGTAATTCATTGTTTATAACTGATTTTTTGTTATATTTCTCTTCAGTCATTGATATAGATTTGCTAGATTATCTTGTATGTTTCCTTGTTGATTTGTTGTCTCTAATCTATGTAGTTTCTTCAAACATCAACTAAGCTAAATATTTCCAACTAGCAAGGGAAATCTTCGAAGAGAAGGTAAGGCTTCATTATGATCAAGTAATCTTTCTAAATCTAGGGAAAGGATTTCATAGTTGTTTATTCTTTGTTCTAGATCTATACCATATAGACTAGGGAAACGGTTTTTGTCCTCACTAACCACATTTTTTCAATAACAAATAACCATGAGGATAAGAAGATCAGAATAAAAATAAGAAAGAGACCTATCATTTACCAGCTGCTTCTAATGGTCCTCATCCCACTCAAACACCTCGTAAGCACAAATTCCCTTGTAGGAATTACAAGGGTGACCACCTTCTTAAATATTGTCATGGTTTGTCCAAATTTTTAGAAGTGTGATGTAATCTCTCCCAATAACCCACATTGTTAACCTCTGGACGTCATTGTTACGGAGAGAAATTCCTATGGCTTGTGGAACCACAACNCCAATGGATACAATATTCATTCAAATACACATTACTGGATAGGAAAAGATATTTCTATTAATATGAATTAGAGATTACAAGTGACAACCTCTGATGGCACGTCTGCGAACCGGAGAAACTGAATCCCCCACTTGGGCCTCCATCACTCAGATATCAAGCTCACTAGCAAAAGGCAATAGGTGAATCACACATTGTATGACCTTCCCCTATCCCGCTGCAGTCTCATTTAGCCCCTATGGACTACTTTTTGTCTTTTGATGTGTCCTTGATCATCCCTAAAAAAATATTGTCATGGTTTGTCCAAAGTTTTAGAAGTGTGATATAATCTCTCCCAATAACGCACATTGTTAACCTCTAGACATCATGTTGATGACACACCGTCAACCAATGAATTTATGGTTAAGAGTCGAAAAGGTAAAGTCAAGAATACTTGATTGTTATATAAGGACATGCACCTTACTCACCTTTGTCCTTGTATGGATGAAGCTTCGTCGTTATTGGAAGAAAAAATTGTGCCTCATCAATAGCTTCCAATAGGATATCATAAGTTTTCTATAGACCCTCCATTGGCCGATAAAGTGATTAGTTTATTCCCACCCTCGATCGATCCCACTCCTCCTTTGAAGAGTGAAAACCAAATGTTCGATCCAACCCTATCTTCAACCAATCCCATTCTTCCCTTAGAGAGTGAAGTGGATGCCTCTCAGGTTTTTCTTGTCACTTCGGATTCTTCTGGACAAGGGGGAATTTCACTCATTTCAACGAAACCCCCTCTAAGTATTGAGGTCGTTTCCTTTTATTGGAATAATATAAAAGAGCCTCCTCTTCCTTACTTAATGCCTTTTCAAATCATCATGTGGGATTGTTATAAGAATATATTTCTCACTATTATCGATGAAGGTGATTTTGTTAATATTTTATCCTCAATTGCTTGGAAAGATATATGATCTCCTCAACTTGTGCCAACCACTAATCATCGGTTGTCTATTAATAGAAGATCTAATGAACCTTTAGGGATCATTCCTTAGATTCCTATCGCCCTAGGAGGGAAAAATGTCTGTATTGATGTTATGGTAGTCCAAGGTCCCTTAGATATTACTTTTCTACTTAGATGAGACTATGTCTATTCTATGAAAGTTTTCGTGTCCACACCCTTATGAGTGATGTATTTCCATCATAATGGAAACATAGTGACCATCGATTAGATTTTGTTTGTTAGGAATGATCATTGTATGACTGTTGAACATCTGACTTCCCTTTATCTTCCTTGCATTTAAGTGGTATCCCCTCTTCCACAGGTTAATTATGTGGAATCATGTCTCATTCCTTTAACTTCTACTAAGAAAGAGCCTCTCATAGTATGCTCAAATTCTCTTGACGTAGATTCAACAGTTGACATGGTGGACCCATGAATGGGGGAATTGGAGCTTGATATCGCCCTTGTTACCCTGGGTAATTTTTAGTGACAAAACTTCGCCAATTGGCTATTTTTTGGGTTTTTTTCAAAAAATAAATTTGCTATTTGGTCATTTTTAGTCTCTAATATCACCTATATTTACATAAAATATGTTTTTTATTATAATATTCACCAAAATTTACACATTTCAGTGATAATTGTATGTTTCATATTTAATATTCTCCTACCTATCTATAAACATGTTTTTTTCGATCCAAAACAAACACCTAGAATACTATACTTAAGTATAATATTAGAATCCTTAAAAAATACTTTATGGGCCATATCAAGGTACTTGGAGACATGTATTCCTTCCAGAGTATTTCCCTTCCATATGATGAAAACCTCTTGAAATCCATGGCTAAGAATCATGAGCATAGTTTCACTCCATTTCAAGCTCATTAAAAAAATGAAATGGGCTACTTCAATCATAGTTATTTTATGTTTCAACCTTGTGTAAAAATGAAATAGGTCCTTTTGAGAATAGTTTGTTTTTCGTGTCAAGATCATTAAAAATGGAAATGGATCCTATGCCCATTGATTTGAGTCTCCTTCCGGATTTAGAACTTGAACCTTTATTTCATCTTCCCATGTCATTTAATCCTCTTTCTTCCACTATCTCTGGTGTACCTTTTCCTAGTAGTAACCAAGAGTATAGTTGGGTGAGGCATAAGAGTAGGCAGAAGAAACGAAGCTTGGAGTTAGGATGCTATATTTTAATAATTTTCTTGGGGGAAAGATCCAACCTCTATACATCATGTTGGAAAGAAACCCGCCAATGGGTATTATTCTGAGCACAGTTTATTTTCAGCTTCAATCTCGCTAAAAAATGAAACAAACATTCCGAGCATAGCTCATTCTCTGTTGCAATCTCATTAAAAAATGAAACACTTACCCTAATCATTCTTCCAACTAATCATTGAGATCCTTATGAACAATAAGGTGGTGTTGAGATTACCTTTTACTTTTTTATGCTCTAGTTAAAAAATGAAGAAAAATTTAAGCTTACTTTTTACTTTTGTGTGCTCTGGTTCAAACATGAAAAATATTTTGAATACTTTCTACACCATAATCGTTCTCATTAAAAACCAAGTAAAATGGTGTTGAGCTTAGACTTTGTTCTTTCTCATGCTCGTAAATACATGAGAATAAGTTAGGAAATTTCCTTTTCCCTCATTAATCATACCCCTTCATAAAGTCACATTATGGTCATTGGTATTTTGTTGAGTCAAGGCTGACAAGACAGTTGTCGCGTCATATGTTCAAGAAAATACTCCTATTGCATTGTTCCTTGTTGCACCATAAGAGAAATTCAACCTGAATAAGCCTTCTATTGCATAGGCCAACTCCACAGACATCAAGCCTTATTTTGTTTTGGCCATCCCTGAGGCAGTCCCAAAGTCACTCCATACTCAGAATCACTTCAAAAACCTTTGTTTATGTTTCATGTCGATGGTAAGGGAAACATCATGGACCTCCTTCGACAGGACTTTTCTTGTCGAATTAAACACATTATCCAAGAATTATACTTAGAATTTGTTAGTACCTTGTGCATGCATTCATCAATGGAAGGCTTCCTCGATTTTAACACTAGGCTTACGTCATTATCCTTTGATTGGAATATTACATCGAGTGTTCGACTTCATCTCATCAATTCACATTCAAGAGAATGTACTAGGTTACCTTGGGAATCATTGGCATCAATGGTGATTTAGCTTGCAGTTGTTAAAAGTTTTCTTGAAGACCGGTAATCAAGTGGTTTCTAAAATGTTCAAATCCAAAACATATATTCACATGGATAGAATCATACTGTTTGGGATCGGGATATTGAAGACCCTGGGTATAATTTAAGCATGTACTTGTACTATCTTCCTTACCCAAGTTGTGATGGATTAATTTGTGTATGTGCCATGGAATAGATAAACAACGTATGTCTGGTGGCTATGCTTAATTTTGGTTCATTGCGACATAGATCTATAGTGTATATCTGATAGTTATGTCTAGATTTGAGTATTTTTGACATGGATCTACTTTGTATTTTGGTATCTATGACCTGTGATGTTTCACATGGATCTACACTGTATTGGTCGACATCCACGTTATGAATCATTGGTATACCTATCTCAAATATTATTGTACTATGATTCCTTTTTTGTTGTTGATGGGCTTTCGACCAATGGTTTCCTTGCCTTAAATTCTGATCTGACAAAGTATTTCAGCTATAACTTCACTCTAGCTTCATACTTTGGGGGGTAATCTATTACATGGAGATTTCATCATCTCCATGATAATGAACCATGTACCTTCAACCTTTCCATAATCCCTGAATTACTTTGCCAAGACTTTCTTGGAAGATGAGAATGATAAGTTTTTTTCCCTTCAAATAGCTTAGAGGGCAGCATATTTGCAGGTTACTATCTGACAACTTGCGACATTATTCATTGTCGCATGTTTCCTTATGACAATTCAAGACATTTCCATAGGTTTCCTAGTATGCATACTACAAAATCCCAATTGTTTCAAGTTTCTATTCAGCAGAGTGTGGCATTGTCTGTATGGAGGGGAAAAAGAGAAGCTTTGATAAGCTTCTCAAAATAATCCCTCGCAGATTCCTATACCATCTGATTTGAGTGTATCTCACTCACCTCTAGACTCTTTGGGATCCCACTTTATCTCAATCCACTCATCCTCTCATCTCCCTCTTATCCATTGGGGTCTATAAATGAAATCCATTCCCCATGAGGGAGGAGGTTGGAAATTCGTATCCAAAAGCTGAAAGATTTTTGCTAGTTCTAGAGTGTTGTGTTGAGACTTTGGTAGCCACCCTTTTGGAGATAAGGAAAAGGACCCATTTAAAGGAACTTCACAACATCAAGGTAAATTTTGTAATTATTTTCCTTCATTTGATCTATTATACAGTAATACATTCTATTTCCCATAAATATTTTTCATATGTGATCTAAAACTTTAGATCATTTTTCCTTGACCATTTTCTTAGATCCTATCATTAGTATAGAATTGTTTTCACTTGTGTTGTTTTGTGTTTTCTCCATATACAAATCATCAACCAAAACAAAGGAGCTGGAAGGCACAACTATCGAGGACAATCTTTAATCGCAAGGTATGAGATCCCATAACCAATTAATACTTTGATTGCATGATCTAGGGGAAGTAATGTATTTTGTCATTTTTGTTATAGTTCAAACCATTTGACTAGGGAAGTTGGTTTGTGTCCACTCTAATAAAATAATCCATTAACAAAATCAACAATGTCTGCAATGAAAATAAATATAAAATTAGTTATGATAAAGAAATTTTTGTGATATGAATTAAAAGATACACATGTATACTCGCCATACATTATTTCAATTAATATCCATAAGCCTTTTTTTGTATAGAACACGTCATGTGATGTAAATCCACACCTTCAGGAATATGGTGTCCTCTACTAATAACATCCACATGAGTTTAAAATATTCTTACCCAACAAAATTTTCTACCATTAATGGAAACACCTAGTAAACAATTCAAAACTCCCATGGGATATAGAATTTGCAATGACTCTAGTTCATACATACCATACAAATTTTCATAATAAATACGAACATTGGCATGCATGCCTTTTGTTGAACCTTTATATTGTCACTGGTTTCAAAGGATAAACCAACAAGTTTGATGTAAGATGATGTCAAACATATGAGATGGACAACTCAAAGCCAGTTTGAAGAAATATACAAAAGATATAAATCCATCAGGAAATACCTCTCTATGTAAGAAAAACTATTTTGAAGAAATACATAGAGAAGAAATGTGGAAGTTTAGGAAGTGCGTGAATCCCACCAAGATTATGGGACATGTGCACAAACACCACCAAGTCAATGGGAGTAGGTTCACAAAACCCCACAAAGATGAATTTTTACAAAGAGAAACTTCCTATGGATTGGGGTGTACCACAACAGACATCTAGACCTGAGAAATCAATCCCTTCCCAATATGCAAGAGAAACCAAACATCTAACACTAAATGATCTCGAATCATACCTTATTCTGGACAGTTGAAGTAGATCCTCGTTGAGCTTTTTCCAATCCCGCTTGCGCTAGAAATTTGCTCTCAACGACAGTAAACAATACAAGCATGCTATATAATATGGTGTTATATCTACTCTAGCATATATAATCAACAATGTATAAGCATTTAAACATATCCATGGATTCAATATTCATTCAAATGCACATTATTGGACAGGAAAATATATTTATATTAATCAAATCATAGATTACACAAGTGACAACCTCTGTCGACATGTCTGCGAACCGGAGAAACTCAGTCCTCCACCTAGGCCTCCACCACCTCAATCCTCCATCTCTCGATAGCAAGCTCAAAAGCAAAGGAAAGCTTGGGAATAACACAAAGTTCTCCAAAGGGACAAAGGGATGTAGAATCAAGCATATGCAAGCTACAGCAAAAATGGACTATAGTTTCCTTGCTCTTCAATTCTTCTCCTTCAATGTATCCAAGGGGTTCCTTATATAGCACTCCAAAGGGGTAATGGAGGGTCAAATCCGAGCGATATCAAGGCATATGGAAAGAAAAGAGTCAATTGGTTCAGACACACATCAAGGAAAACTCCAAAAATATTTGGATTTATGCACACATCCCGATGTATGCAGGTTTGAGGTCAAAATCCGCGTATACACGCAAGTATGGGATTAAAAGTCGCGTACAAAAATAAACAGGTGTTTTTAGGGATGAAATTGGAAACATCAAAGGTACAATATCAGTCCATGGGGTCCAAAGAGTCTGCATATGGACAGGGAAGGCCATAAATTTGTGATCAACCATGTGTGGTAAAATCAGCTATAATAGATGCCCCCTAATGTGTGAGGTCAGAGGGGTAACATGATGGTCAAAATACATTATAAAATACATCCCAGAAGTGGAGAGATTAAGAACCAGGTGGAAGAACCAGCCATCCATTAGTATAGTACAATAATCAATCTATGCATATGACTGCAAATACATATAGCAGTCTCGAATACATAAGAGTACAATGGCCATGAATAGGCATGATATACAAAATTTGAAATGTGTGGTCATCACCACGTAAAATATATAATAGATCGGAATCTCCATGATGGAGATATACAAAGGATCAAGATCTCCATAGAATCTGAAGATATAAAATGTATCAAGATCTCCATAATGGTTGAAGATGTCTGACATACATTGGAATCAAATCACGAGAGCTGAAATCTCATGAACACTGGCATGATCAAGGAGGTAGCATATGTGTAATACCACCAAGATGGAAAGTATTCTACACAAACCGCTACGAGCACATGTCCTACTATGTGTATAAAGGTGTTGAGGTCGAACATAGTATTCCATCGTCTGATTACCAGTCATTAATGTAAACCATTAACAGACGCGAGATCACCCACCAATAATGAAAATGAGAATCAACGTACTAGACTACAAGCTAACAAGTGTGAATATATGTGTTGAGGTCAAACACTTGGAAGAATCCATCGATCAGGGGACATTGATGTATTCCCAAAACTGTCGATGGCTAGAGAACCTACCACTGATAACTGTAATTCTTAAGGCACTCAAATGACTCTAGACTCCTATCCCAAAATAAACGATTTGAAGTCGATGGGATGGAATCCGCTGGAAGGAGGGCATTAAGGCATTCCCCATCAACCAACATGAGGTACTCAGCAACGCTGTATAATGTGGAAGGACTCGAACAAGATATGCATGAACCAGTAACAGTACCAGGAATGGCTGACATGCAAATTCAAGACAACTAAGGAATGGCCGACTCAGGTTTCAACTTCCTTCAAACAAGAGCATAAAGGAAAATGGTGACTGAATATAAGTATAAAAGACTCGATATGCAAACTAGGACATCTCTGTGACACAGGAGGCATCAACAGAGGCTCCACAGGGACTGGAAGCTTAACCAATCAGTGGAGATAAACTCAGAGTAATGAGTACATCTCCTCAAGTCAAACTAATAACCCAACCAACGGATGTGATATACAGTGCTCTGTTCGAAGGCGACACGACTCACCTACTGCCAAAGATAACATCTTTTCCTATCTGGATTTTTGGTTTTTTTATATTTTTGGACTTTTTCAGATATTTTGAAAAGCTTGAAAAAGAATAAAAGTGCTTTATAGTTACAAATCTAGGAGGAGATGAGTGTCAGGGGTCAAACAAGCTATTCCAAGCAGCAGAACATACCTATGCTCAATGCAAGGAAACATGTGTAGGATAATGACACTCGGGGGAAGGTCCCCTCCCGGTAAAAAAAAATGGGGAATCAAGCTGCAAAAGATATGTAAAAAGGCTCTGCTTGGCTAGACATGAGACAAGTTCGGGCTATATGGCTGATAATCAAAGTCAGGGAAGTCGGCATAAGGCTCAATAAGGCAAGAAAAACTCATGATAATGCAATTACAACTTGACATATACAACGGAGTCCAAGGGGAAAGGCCAGCATAAAGTTCAAGAGGAGTATGAAGCTCTTGCTCAAAGTCATGGCAATACTATAAAAAGAACTCCCACACCCTAAAGGAGGAATGTCGGCATGGGAACCAAATGCAAAACATGATCTATCTAGGGTACCCATGTATGGGAAAGATCTACCATTCACATCATGTCACTTCTAAAAGCAGTAAGCAGTTTCTGTGACAAGATAGAATGGGTTTGTACCTAAGGTTAAGATGAAACAGTCATAAGGCTATGCAAAATGCAAGAGGATGTGAAAACATGATGTATATGTCAGTTTAGACATAATACCTGAAATAGGCTTGAACGGGTCAAAGACATGGTCAAACCGCACTTAAAATGGGCTCCTACAACATCAAATTAGTTCAAACGATCCAAAAACGGTCAGAAACGGTCAAAAACTATAGAAAGTGGGTAAAAATTTCAAAACTTTTTCTATAAATAGTGAAAAATTTAAAAAGTTTCATACCATTTTGATTTTTTACCCAACATAGTGCATTTGAGCTCAGAACTCAGAAGTGAATTCCGGGAGCATCGTCCGACGGAATCCCTCCATGTTTGAACTAGGTAGATACCCTTGCCCCTCTCTTTCATTTTGATATAAAAAAAAATTAATTTTCATGGTCAATTTAATTTTTTGGGCCATCCCAACTTGGGCGTTTCGGCCCACACGGAAATCGGGCATTTTTCCGCGTATAGGGCTAACCATATGCAGAAAATGCCCCAAAACGCGCGAACATACGTGGTTGTTTTGCAAACAGTCGCGTATACGGATGTGAACAAGAATTTAATGGGAAAATCATGATCAAAAATTTGGTTTTTTGTGCAGGACGGTACTAGAGTGGAGAGAGAGGGAACATGGTGATGTTGAGGAAGTTGTTCAAGCTGATCTCATGGCTCAACCAGCATTATGGGCATGTGGTTTATACAAGTTTTGGTGTCTTGGCGGCTTGAGGGAAAATCCAATACTACTCCAGCTGCTGGTAGATTACTGGGATCCAAAGTCTGAAACTTTTCAAAAAGATGGGATGCCGCTCATAATTGAGGTTGAGAACATATATTTCATCACAAGATTTTCCCGACGAGGGGAGCTGGTGAACCTACGATCCCATGGGCCAGGAGGTGGGTTGACCATAGATGAGTACATAGTTGTGTACTATCTTCCATATATAGAGAAGGTTTGGAGTCAAATACTGACAAACTCTATTCATATTCTGGGGCTGAAAGCCATACTTTTGGCCTTAGGTAGGATTGCAGGTTTGGCTTCACTCCATCAGGCCTCACGGCCAATGATGTTTTATGCGGTAGAGTGTATGCGGCCTACAATATATGACTAGAGTACTACGTTGTTGAGCAACATGAAATAGCAGCTCGGTGACTGCAAGATGGGTAGGGTGCAGACTTCGAGTTTGGCAGCATACTGAGCACATTCTTCTTTGAGCGGGTGCCAGGGCTAAACCCTAGAGTAGAAATTGCTCCACATGGAGTCTGGGATCCATCTCAGCGATGCTGGGCTAATTTCATGCGCAGACTGGGAGGTGGAAGGGTGGATAACCCCTACCCAGCAGAGTTCTTTCCATGGTGGCAGAGACAGCTCATCGCCATAGATGACTATCCCTATGCAGGGATTGACTTCTGTGGTGATCCAAACATGCCCCTACCACCAGAAGTGGCTTATGGAGACATAGGTAATGAATCCCAAACCCTATTTTTAATTTTTGAAGTATTTAATTTTTTTTGTATTTTTTGATATATGCAATCAAAAGACATGTTTTTGGTGTGACGACACATAGTGACACTCTGTCATGTACATGCAGATGTAGGACCATGATGGCCAGATGGCTTTCCTCATCATCGATGAAGGGGAAGAGGTGACGAGATCATGGGTGCAGATGCGAAGCGAATGCTCTAGAGCATTCACATGAACTTTGTTCGATTGACACAAAGAGTACCCATGGCGCAAGTCGAGGACTTGCCTGAGGCCATGCAGCGCCAGGTAGTTGGAGTACCATGAGCATGGGTTCGATTGTTTTATCAACTAGCTAGAGCCGTAGTGTGCTACCATGATCAGCACCCTCCTCCACCTCAGGCTTAGAGAGCTGGGTGTATATATTTTTGTATAACCGTGTAGTATATTTTGGTGGCTTGGAAGCTCCAATTTTGTATATGACACTTATGTATTATGACGTCACTTTTTGAACTTAATGAAAAAAATTTATGATGATCGATTATTATTCTATTTACATGTGTAAAATGTGTTTGTGATATGCTTATGGTCTGTGAAACATATGCCAATCTAACACATAGTTAGCATATGAATCAGCAACTTGATTAAAAATTCTTGGAACATGAATGTATGTTATACTCTCAAATTGTCGTTCTAGCAATCTAACACGTAAGAATCTTCGTAATAATGCCAAATCCCTAATACAATACAATCCATTAAGTTGTGAAACCACTAACTGCGAATCAAGACGTGCCTCAAGAGAATGAACACCATGCGAAATGGCATCATACAATAACTCAATATCGGCACTATATTCAACAACATTGTTTGAAGAAGGCCATAAACATACACCTCCTGAAGACAATACTTGACCTATAGGACTATAGATCACCCAAGCAGCCGAAGCTGAGTTTTGAGTGTGGCAGATAGCACCATCAGGGAATCCTATGCAAAAGGAAGACTCCATCGACATCTGCCATAACAAATGAAAGCTAATCAAGAAACCGGATCACCAAAAGAAAACCTAACTATGCAATGTAAAACTCTACAATAATATACAAAAATTAGCCCCGGCTGAAGATCATGCATATTATTTTTTAAGATAGAGCCCATTTCTAGGCTCCACCAAGGTTGTCCCTTCACAATCAACCAGCTCATAGGCACCTTTCTCTAAAACATGTTTAACCACATAAGGACCATGCCACATGGGACTAAACTTTCCTTCCCCCAAGGGTTCCTTAGCTTGATCCCACAAAAGGACCAAGTCACCTTCACTAAACCTCCTAGGATGAACAAACTTATCATATTGGACCTTAACGTGACGCTTGTTAACCTCTAGAGCCACTAAGGCATCTCGGCGCTGCTCATCAAGTTGCTCTAAGTGGACCAAACGCTCTTCCAATGTGGAAGTGTCTGGTAAAAGCTCCACATCTAGCTTCGAAGAAGGGATTTTGCATTCAACCGGCAATACTGACTCCACCCCATGCACAAGACGATAGGGAGAAAAACTGGTGGCAATCTTAACCACGGTTATATAGGCCCACAAAGCAGGATACAACATGATATGCCAATTATTCTTACTTTGTACAATGGTTCATTGGAGAATGGACTTAAGTGATTTGTTCATTGCTTCAACCTATCCATTCACTTGAGGGTAATAAGAAGAGGAGTGCTTTTGCTTATAACCTAACTTGGAAGCCAACTCTTCCATCATTTTGTTCTAAAAGTGTCTGCCATGGTCAGTGACAAGCTCTTTTGGAATGCTAAACTAGGTGATAATCTGGTTAAATACAAAATGCGTGGTTGTCTCACCGTCAGATTTAACTGTGGGCATAGCCTCTACCCATTTCATGAAGTAATCAACAGCCACAATAATATGATGGTTCCCCCCAGCCGAAGCTGGGTTGCAATCCATAAAATCAAGCCCCCACTTGGTGAAGGGACCGGCGGTGACAATAGGATGCAAAGGGGCCGGATGTGAGCATATATTACATGCAAACGCCTAGCAAGGGTGGCACTTCTTGACTGCATTAATGCAATCCTTAAATATAGATGGCCAAAAATAGCCCTCTCTCAAGATGTTTTGGGCTTTAGAAAGCCCAAATAAATGACCACCACATGCCCCTCTGTGGAAATCATTAAGCACAAACTCAGCCTCATCATGAGTTAAATAACGACGTAAAATGGAATCCACCCCACGATGGTACAAAGTATCATCCACTATGAGGTATTTCTTCGCTACGTGACGTAGTCGTTGTTGCTCATCCCATGAGAGGTGAGTGGGGACCTTCAATGTTTGCAAATACACGATAATGTCCCCGTACCAAGGGTCCACAGTTGAGATGAGGAATATATGCTCATCGACAAAAGAATCCTCATAAACTTCCTGTTCCTCCAAATTTGGGAAATCTGATATGAGCTCAGCAAAGTTTAACGATTTCTTTGATTTTGCCGAAACAAACTCGAGATCAAAATCTTGCAAAATCACAATCCACTTATTATATTTTCTCCCAATCATCCTTCTAGTGAGGACAAACTAAAATGGATTGATGTGAGCTGTGACCAAAGTTTGGCGAAGGAGAATGTAATGTCTCAAACGCTGAACCGCATGAACGGTGGCTAAGGCTAGCTTCTCCACATGGGAATAACGAAGTTCCGCATCAATAAGGTTTCAGCTCAAATAATATATGACATGCTCATGGAGCTCCTCATCCTCTTAAACCAATACCATACCAACCGTATCCAGAGACATAGCCACATAAATTAAGAAATCACGGCTATAGTCCGGTGGACTAAGCACGGGGACCATTCCTACGGCTTGCTTAAGAGCACTGAAAGACTCCTGGGCTCTCTCATCCCGGTAAAAAGGGGTGTCCTTCTTCAATATACGCCGTGAATCCTTTAGTCAAGTTGGAAAAATTAACCACGAACCTTCGCAAGAAGTTCGCCATACGTTGTAAACATTGAAGGTGTCGAATTTTACGTAGGGGAGACAATTGAATTATTGCCTCAACCTTCAAAGGATCGACTCTAATACCCTCCTTAGATATGATGAATCCTAGTAAACGACCAACTTTCATGCAAAAGATGCACTTATGAGGATTTAAACAAACTTGATAATGACAGTGTCTTTCAAACACTAATCGCAAATGGTAAGGATGATGCACTCTCAAACGAGATCATCCAAATATACTTCAATAATTGTTTTAAGATCATGAAATATTAAGGTCATGGCCCGCTGAAATGTAGCTCCAGCGTTTTTAAGGCCGAAGGGCATCTTCCGATATGGAAAAGTTCCCCAAGGAAAAATAAATGTGGTCTTGTGTTGATCCTCAAGCTTAATTTGTATCTGATTATATCCAGAAAATCCATCCATAAAAGAAAATACCTCACTTCCCACAGACTCATCCAAAATTTGATCAATAAATGGTGCAGGGAAATTATTTTTGGACAGGATCAATTTAAATCATGGAAATCAGTGCATATTCGGATTGCTCCCTGCTTCTTATCCATCAGAATGGGATTTGAAACCCACTTCGTCAAGGGAATAGGATAGATAAAACCATCTTTGAGTAGTTTCTCTATCTTAGCTTTAATGGCAGGTGCTTTCCTAGGATTCACGGCACGCAAACATTGTCGAACCAGTTTTTCATCCGGATAAGTCTTGATTTCGTGTTCGGAAATACGAGGGTCTATACTTGGAATTTATTCATATGAACAAGCAAAAATATCATGAAACTCCTTAAACAACTTGATATACTCCTTAATCTCATCAGGGGAACAATCCGCCCCAATGTAGACATTTTCAATCTTACCAGATCATGAGAAATGTTGATAGGAATCATTGGTGACAACTTAGCCATGTTTGCTTCGGCCATCTGACTAGGAGAGATTAATGGGACCACGAGGCTACCAATTTTCTCGCTTAGAATTTCCCTAAATTCATCACACTCTAAATTATGAATCTCATGAAGGAAATACGATCTATGGTGCAACTCTTCCCAAGGTTTCTCAATCCCAGACATGGCCTCAAGAATCACTTCATCTGATGGAGAAAAATCATCAAGGCAGTTGTGAGAGTGAGATGACTCTAATGCCCATGCAGGCAGCACATAAGGGTCCTCCTCCTCCATCTGCGAAGAGGAAGGACTAGGCTCTACAACATGATCAAGATTCGCTTGATACACCACCATTGTTGCAGGCAATGGCACGTCTGTCTCGACAGGCACACTCGAAGTACTCAGTGAAGGAAGAATCCAAGGATCTTCCATATGGGTAGTGCAAAAGGATACCGAATTCGATGAGGATGAAGCCCCACCAAGACTAGACCCAATCATAGTAACGAGAGTAGGACAACAAAAGGTTCCCATGAGAGAAAGATACATACTCACACCCACATTCTCAGTTGTCGGTTGAGAATGATCGATAATCAAGATAGAAGTTCCCGATGATGCGTTGACACTCAGATTATGGAATGGATTTTGATGAATAGTAATGATCTTCCCATTAGACAGAAAGCAAACCACTCGAAATAGGGAAGAAGCTACAGCTTGCATATTGTACAAGGGGTGCATCAACCACCTCGACTTCAATCGCGACAGTATTCCCTCCCAATTGGACCTCTAGAGAAGGAAGTATACCATGCGGCCGAAATGATCTGCCATCAAAAGCAGTCAACATGTTGGTAGACTGAGACAACGTGGGAGAACCTAAACCCTTCCATCAAGACAAAGACATCACGGAAGCGGAAACGCCTTCATCAATGACAATACGCATGATGGTGTTGTTGAGACACTCTACATGAATCAAAAGAGACACATAGTAAGGAAAGCAAGGCTGGATTCCATGAGTTTCAAATTTGATCATGGAAGAAGATTTATCATCACTAACCCCAAGACCATACAACAAATCATTTCTCTACGAAGGACAATTCTAAAGTAATTCTAATGCAGACATCGCACAAGGAGTCTGGCCCAAATCCTTGACAACTAAATAGTTCTGGGCGGCTTGAGCATTACGATTATGCCCCAAGCGCTTCAAGACTCCCTTAGGAATGTGAGGCGGAACTTCAGTTTTATCCGTAGGCTTTTCAATTCGCAAAGAACTCTCGGGTGGATCAGGTTCTTTCCCAAGGTCTGGTTGTGATGAACCATAATCTTTTGCACATGTCACAAATTTGGTGGCTTTCACCATATTGATGCAACCATGACCACTAGCAACCTCCGGAGGGTTTTGAGTTCCACAAGACACACAACAAGGATCAATGGTCCTCGACTTCATATTTTGATTATTAGGTAAAGGATTAGTAAACACAGTTGGGCCCTGTGCTATGAACTTCGAGGCATCCTCCATACGAGGGCACAAGTGAGTGAGGTGACCGTCCTTCCACAACTTACAAGGAAACTTCACCTTATGCTTAGGCTGCTTGTCCCCCCCAGCATTATTTGTGTTCTTGTCATTATTATTACCATTTTCATTTTTATTCCCACCCTTAGGATTATTTTTTCCTTTCTTTTTATTCATTCCAGGCTATTGGTTTCCTTTCGGGTTCGACGTTTGCACGAAGAGTACACTCACCGATTGGGTAGGTTGAGATGAAGTCGTGGCTTGTCCCGGAGCAGGATGGTTAATCAATAACTGGATCACAGCTTGTTTCGTAACTGAGTCCATAGGTTTGGTACTTGTGGAGCCAACAATACCATCGGCATGCGGCCCGGGTTTAATCTTGCGGTCAAAATTGGATCTTGGAGCATTCGGGACAATCTCATACAAGAGTCTGGATTGAGCATAGATCAAATCCAACTCTTGAGCCCTAAAGATAGCTTGGTCCTCATTTTGACCTCCGGATGTAGAAACATCCTTCGCAATGTAAGGTAACAATGACTTGAGGAACCACTCTAGAAGAAACTCTAGCGGTATAAAGGCTTTAATTAATCGTTTCTGTCTACTCCACTCTTGAATATGATCTGAAATATGCGTGGCTTTGTCTTGCCAGAAAGTCGACAAGAGTTTGGTACCGACGTCATAATGTACGGGTAGCTGAAAATGATTAAGAAAATTCATGGCAAGGTCATCAAACATATTATACGTCCCCCCTGGTAACTCGATAGACCATTTCGTCGCAGGACCCGTGAGGGTGCATTGAAATAACCTCAAACGGATGGAATCATCGTGTAAGGAAATAGAAGAGCACCAAAGGTGGAAGGTTGTGACATGCTCACTAGGATATTCACTAGCCTTACCTTCAAACTTGGGAATGTCCGAAGGAATTTTGGTAGGTACTGCCGGCCATGCTGGATTATGAAACATGGGATCATTTGTTAATCTCGACAAATCAGGTAGGTTCAAGGCCACAAGGAAAGGGAGCATAGGTTGATCCAGTCGATGCCACACTCCCTGGTAGGATTGATTCATATAAGAATTATTGCTATACACACCATGGCCTTGGCCAGTGGGATAATAACCTCCTCCCATATGACCCATGAAGGGCTGCATGGAAGCATTGTGATGCGGAGTACCTTGATTATGAGTTTCTACAAAGCCATAATTAGAAGAGTAAGCGGGTTGTTGATACTTGTACCCATACGATTGATAGTTTTGTTTGTACTGCGGTCCATAAGAATGTCCATGGGAAGCTCCATAGGCTGTACCATGAGATGGTCCATGGGATGATCCATAAGGTGTCCCATGAGATGGTCCATAATTAGGTATATGGGAAGCTCCATGAGCTGGACCATGAGATGATCCACGAGGTATTCCATGAGACGATCCAAAAATAGGTACATGGCCTGCTGACACAATAGGAGGTACTTGACTTTGTGATACTATAGTGTTAGCAGTCACAGGATGAACATGGCTTGTAGTCGAACTCCGACCTGAAGGACCGCTAGAGTTAGGAAGAGGATGCGTCAAAAAGGCATTCGAAGGAACAGGTTGAGAAGATGATGGAACATGTGAAGGAATATAGATTGTACCCCCAATATTCACATGTCTCGGCTGAGGTTCCCAAAGAGGAACACTAGTATTAGGTCTGGGCTATGTGTGTGAAGGAATTGCCACCGCTGGAGTGGATGGCACAATGTGACTACTATGACAAAACCCATTCGCATGGAAAGGAGTGGAAGTGCCCCCAGGCGCAGTACCAGGGTCACCAACCGGATCGACATGAGGTGTCGGACCAAGGTCAGGAATATCAGGCATGCCATATCTAATGTGGCCAGTGCTAGTAGGTTCATGGCGAGTCTCTTCACCCAGATAGTATAACCAATACCGAGGGTCAGAGCTAATGTAATCAGGAAACTTTGATAAATCATGCTATGATGGTCCAGTCCCATCAGGATCAGACTCAAGCGAATTTCCATATGTGCTTGAAGGATCAACTTTCACCACCGAAGGCGGGGAAGGTGGAAGCTCCAGGACCTCAAGCTCATGATGACCCATGGCGAGATCTCTGTGTGAATCAAAGTGATGACTAGTCTGCTTGAACTATCTGGCTCTCTCTCCCAAGGGACGAGGAGACATAGAAGGCGTAAGACCTGCTAAACGATGAGAGCGACGGAGATCCATTCTCAGATCCATAATGACTCAACAAAAAGAAAATACTTCATCTATCTACGAAACCCGAAGCAAACTAGCGTGCATAGAGCATACACCTAAGAAAAGCTAAATCCAAACAACAAGAAAACCAAGGGTAGGATAAGTGAGGTCCCGAATGAAGCAGGTATGTCTCGCCTAGGAGAGGCTTGAGACTCCCATACACAACAAGCAGAGGTTTGTAACCAATTATAGTGGCCCTCATCTTCAACGCATATAGCGACTATGTTTTTTGACCCCTACCTGGCTAGGACACCTATAGAATAACCTCTGCAAATACCCCCTCGATAACCTAGGTAAGGAAACTAAGGTCACATAAATATAAACAATGCTCAGGCGGACAGTCGCAGGTGGGATTGACCATATGGGTAGAGTAGCAAAGCCCGAATCCTGAAAGCACAACTGGTACCCCAGGGGTGCACCATCCAATACCTCAAAGGCCCCCAGATATGAATACAATCCTGGAAATATCCCCGGTGCTCACAGAAACTAACCAAGATTCATCCCAGTCACAACCGCGTGCCCTGCCTCGTGCTTAACTCCCGTGTAAGAGGAGTGTCCTGAGAAACACTAATTATACCAAGGTTTTCACACTCTCACCTGGACAGACACCTAATTGTTTTGTTTAGTGGTCTTGGAGAATTAACTTACAATGAACTATTCCAAGACCCTAAAACCTAATCTTGTTGATGCACCCTAGAAAAGAAAAGAGTGTAATTCATTTTATTAAGCATTGATTTTAATTGGCTGTTATACTCAAAGGGTAATGGTCATGCAACTTATGGTTTTATGACACAACATGAAGCAAAATGCACACCTAACAATCAATGCAAATGCACTATGTAGAATGAAAAATAGGGTATGCTACTACGTTAAGTGAAAAAATTTCCTTCAAATGTAAGTGCAATCATTCCTATATGAAAATCTAACTAAAATTCACCAAGCAAACCTCATGCAAGTACCGTGCTAATGCAAAATGCAAGCAATGCATAACTATGCAAAAAGAAAAATGTTTTTGTATTTTTGAATTAAATGAGATATAAAAGCAAAAAATATGACTCTACAACCCTCAGACTCTACAACCACTCACAAACAGCAGCCAAGAAAATCACCAAGGTAAAAGAGACCTAATGCACTAATCTCAAAACAAAAAGTAGAAAATGAATGACAAGAACATTTCTAAAAATCAAACTAAAAAGAGTCTCTGGTCAGACATAGAGTGTAGATACAGAATCCAGAAGCATCCAAGAAGACTCAGCAATCATCCAAAATCACCCAGCAACACTTAATCCTCCCAATAAAGCTAAAAATCAAGGCATACACGATTGTTCTCAGTAAACCAGTGTACATACGCGACTGTTCAAGGAAAACCCACGTGTATACGCGATTGTGAAAGCTAAACCCGTGTACACGAAGAAAAAGAGAGAAAAATAAGGCAAACAGACAAACCGAGACAAATGTTACTCCTTCAGGACCCTACTAGGAAAACATGTCCCTAGACCCGACACAGAAATAGAGAAATCAGAGCAATTCAAGTACATTGAATACCGAAAAACCCCAAAGGGAAACAACTAGGAACCTCCCTAGTACGGTCGCCAATTCTGTTACAAAGAGAAACTTCCTATGGCTTGGGGTGTACCACAACAGACAGCTAAACCTAAGAAATCAATCCCTTCCCAATATGCAAGAGAAACCAAACATCTAACACTAAAGGATCTCGAATCATACCTTATTCCGGACGGTTGAAGTAGATCCCCGTTGAGCTTTTTCCAATCCCGCTTGCACTAGAAATTTGCTCTCAACAACAGCAAACAAGATAAGCATGCTATATAATATGGTGTTAGATCTACTCTAGCATATATAATCAACAATGTATAAGAAATTAAACATATCTATGGATTCAATATTCATTCAAATGCACATTATTGGACAGGAAAAGATATTTCTATTAATCAAATCAGAGATTACACAAGTGACAACCTCTGTCAGCACGTCTGCGAACCGGAGAAACTGATTCCTCTACCTGGGCCTCCACCACCTCAATCCTCCATCTCTCAATAGCAAGCTCACAAGCAAAGGCAAGCTTGGGAAGAACACAAAGTGCTCCAAAGGGACAAAGGGATGCAGACTCAAGTATATGCAAGCTACGGCAACAATGGACTATAGTTTCCTTGCTTTTCAATTCGTCTCCTTCAATGTCTCCAAGGGGTTCCTTATATAACACTCCAAAGGGGTAATGGAGGGTCAGATCCGAGCGATATCAAGGCATATGGAAGGCCAAGAGTCAAGTAGTTCGGACACACATCAAGGAAAACTCCAAAAATATTTGGATTTATGCACACATCCCAATGTATGCAGGTTTGAGGTCAAAAGCCACGTATACACGCAAGTATGGGAATAAAAGTCATGTACAGCAATAAACAAGTGTTTTTAGGGATGAACTTAGAAACATCAAAGGTACAATATCAGTCTATGGGGTCCAAAGAGTCTGCATAGGGACAGGGAAGGCCATAAATATGTGATCAACCATGTGTGGTAAAATCAGTTGTAACATGAATTATTAAAGGATGCACACCAATGCAAGATGAAATAAGGTGGTTAGATTGACCAAGAAGTAAGGTGGGTTATCATCAAGTAAAAGAAATCCCAACTTGTGGACATGTCTCTTAAACAAGAAAGATTATAAATAAACAAGAGATGGAAGTATTGAAGTAAGCTTGAAGATGAAATAGTGAATATATTCTGACGTATGAATCTTATAAGTATAGGGGTATCAATGGCTCATTGATCTAAGAGCCGAATTGCACAAAAACGATAAAGATGAAAAGAGGGAAGTGCACAAATTAGAAGGTTTCCCTGTACCAGGATGTGTGAAGGAAATTCATAGTGAATAACGAAGACCATACAAGTGCTGAAGAAGAATTTGTAGATCACGGAAGCGACAGAGTGTTATAGAGTGAAAAATTGCAAATATCAAAAGAATGCAAATTGCATAAGTATTGCAATAGACACTATCACAGATCGTAGACAGTAGTGGCATAGATCACTGAAGCCTAATGCATAGAGCAAAAAATTTGTAGATCAGAGCAGACGTATATTAGAAGAGACACAAATCATAGATAAGTTAAACGTAGATCTCAATTTTCAATATACATATATATTCATATCAAGGAGACGTGAAGGGGGAAGTAAAGGGATTTGTAACTTCCTTCCAATTGGATCTAATAAACAAATCAAGGATTCATAGCTTCCTTCGAGTTGGAGCTGGTAAACAAATCAATGATTTATAGCTTCCTTCCAGTTGGTGCTGGTAAATACAATCGAGAGTTGGTGCTTCCATTCAATCAGAGTTGAAGAACAAAAAGAGGAGATCTCACTCTTAAAACAAATTGGTGCCTGAACGCTGCGATTTGAATCTTTCACAAAAGGGACTAATATCGATTCAGGTCGGTGCTTGAAGTCAGCAATTTGGTGCTTGCACAAATGATAGAAGCCTTTACAGGTTGGTGCATGTAAACATCGATTTGATGCTTGCACTCAGGTTGGTGCATGAGTGAGTCTGTGCTCACAAATGAAGATTGGTGTATCCCATCTATATATATTGTGTGCAACTATGTCCATTACTGTTTTGGGCATAAAAAAAATTAGAAGTACAATTTGTTAATTGCAAAATAGTATTATCTACGCTATATATTGATTCACCTCCCCTCTCAATATATATAATAATTCCAACACCTTTATGGTAAAATCAAATGGATTTGTGTCGTTCACCATAATACCATCCATTTCAATGAATTCCTTTCTTCCAATATTGATAAGATGATTATCTCTCAATAAGGGAGTCACATCTGACCTAGATCCCATCTAAAACCCTCACTTGATGACTACAGTGGAATGTTTTTTGTGATATTCATGACTTTAAAGATAACAATGGTTTTATTTCATATTATGAAGGATGGTGCAACATAATTTTTCCACTATCATCTATATACACCATTAAAACAAGCAAAACACCATCTATACTATGTGTCCATGTGCCCCTGAAACCAATAATGTAAAGAATTGGATCATTCCCACAAGGATCCAATCATGTCAACTCTACATTTCATGTATGGGACTCATCAATAACTTTGAAGAGAATGATCTCTTCTAAACCATTCTCTTCTTTAAGAAGGGAAACACTATCAAAGTTTGGATTCCCTTAACACATTGCGCCATAGATGAAAAACAATAGAGTTGATAAGGTATTTTCATATTGTTAAGTTAGACCTTATCATTATTACCACTAAACTCTATTCCATCATCACTCCAACAATCATTTCTAGCAATTTTACATAATTTCCATGACTTTCTTCGTTGTATAGATAATTGTTGCTTCATTTCTCATTGTGTTTCTCATCTAGTATCCTGTTCTGCAAGTACTCAGAATGTTTATTTCACAAACTCTTAAGGAAACGAATTATTTTATTTATCTGGAAATGGGTTAGGGTATGTACTAGAAAAGATTAAATTTATAAAAATTTATTATATGCAATCATAACAAGATGCCCAAATGGGATACATGAGTTACACGGGGGATCTCTGAATTGAAAATCAACACTAAAAAAATCAATCTATCTCTATAGGTATAATATAAATTCTACACTAGCCTTTAGTAAGAATCTTTGATTTAATTTCTCCTTGCAACCAGGATTATGGCGTTGCATACACAACAAAATTAAATCTTATGATTCGTATATGATCTAAATCTTGGAATCACGTCTAATATGATAAGAAACTGTACAACAAAAATTAGAAAAACAAAATGTTCCAAGCCTTATAAAAATATGTAAATGAAACAAAAAGGGATTTTTATCAATTGCATTCATTAAAATTCATGAAACTTGGGTAAAGTTCCTCAATATATCAAACATAAATACAACCATATCATGAAAATATTCCCAAACAGGATACATAGGTTACACAAGTGATACCTCAATTGGAAATCAACAGTGAAAAAAATATTCTAGATCTATAGGCATATAATAAATGCTACACTAATCTCTAGTAAGAATCTTTGATTTATTTCCTCCTTGCAACCAGGTTTATGGTGTTGCATACACAACAAATTAAATATTTTTAGTCGTATATGATCTAAAAACAAGAATTGTGTTTGATATGATATGAAATTGTGCAATCGAGATTAGAAAATAAATGGTACAAGCCTTATAAAAATATATAAATGAAACAAAAAGGGATTTTCGACAATTACATTCGTTAAAATTCCTGAAACCTAGGTAAAGGAACTAAGAATCTCAAACATAAATACAACCATATCATTGAAAAAAACATTATACTCTTGAGCAAAAAAATTAAAACTTATCTTACCAGTCGACCACCACCATCCATTATATTTGTTCAGAAAATTTCCATTCAATCTGAATTGGTTTGATCCAGACTCATGTCTGATATGATTTGATCGGTGACTTTTTTATATATAGGATCCAACCTAGGGTTCGGAGGGTTCTCTTTCTAGTTTTCTCAAGAGGGATCTGGTATGTTAACAGGGTTATCTAACATTGTTTGTGAGTGAGGTTAAGTAGGGCAGATGGCCTAGTTTGATCAGAGGTTTTAGGTAAAATCAAAATGGGGAAAAAAGGCGGAAATTCTTTTATTGTTACTCATGCGCATGAAAAAATTAAAAAAATTAGCTAACCACGCATCATTTTACATGCAAAATCGTTAACCACACCAATTTACCTCACATTGTTTCACGTGCAATTGGAAAATATTTCTGATGGAATTCCAAGTTTGACCAGTTAAGTGATCAACAATGCTAATCACATTTTAATCAACTTCTAATCCATTTCTTATTTAGGATATATTTAGGGAATGGTTGTTTCTTTTTCCCAGATCAATCGAGCACCAAGAGGGATCCAATTTCTTGAGGTATATTTTCTTTTTACCTTTTTACACATTCAAGAAAATTTGCATCTTGATAAATTTGATCCTCTATGTGCTTGATAAACACCGAGTTTAAGATGGAGCTATGATGGTTTTCACTTTTTATTTTATAGAACGATATAAAAAAAATTATTATTTTTCTTTTGGTTCTATTTTTTTATTTTGTGATCTGACATGTAGTTTTTTTAATTACTTTTGGTAATGTCATGTTGCATAATGTTACATGACAACATCTCCCTCATATTGGGATATAGGAACCTTTCTCTTCTAAGTGCAGTAATCCCAGTGTTTCAAGGTTTGTGGGGATGAAATGTTGAATAAAATGTGAAGAGAGATGAGTGGTTCTTCATGATACACTTTAGTTTCCACTTCTAGGCTTGCATGGGAGGAGTTTCTTCAATAGCCTCAAACATAGGGGTATCTTGCATAATAATATCTTAAGAATTAGTAGGAGTTGTCACATCAATGTGGAATAATATAAAAAATTGACATTTATGACCTAGAGAATACTTTTCATCACAATTATAGCATAGTCCTCATCTTTGTCAGTATTCCATTTATGATGGAGACAACTTTTGTATTTTCCACAGAGTAGAAGGAATTGTTCTTGAGGAATTGACTTTTGTAGGGCGTGAGAAGGGAATGAAACAAGGTTTGTTGGTTTGTTCATTGATCAGTGTCTCTACTTATAGATCCCTATACGATTCCTCCAACCAAGTAGAAAAACGTTGCATTCTCACCTGTGATTTAATTGCCTCCTTGAGGAAACTAATGAAACATTCTTTATAAAAATAATCCCTTGAGTTATCTATATGGATTGCTAGTTTCTCAAAGGTTGAGATAAATTATATGACTGACCATGTTTGGTGCAACTTGGTAAGTCGCCCCAAATAACGAGGATATCACTCATAAAACTCATGGATAGCTTTAACAAATTGACTCCAAGAAATTTAGCTCCCATAGACCTTTTTATGCCACTCCCACCATTTCCATATTTGCATATCCAAATAAAATACCCCCACCTTTTGAAGTTTCATCATGTCATCAGTAATATCATGAAGATAAAAGTAATGATCCATTTGAGTTATCCATCTTGATGGGTTAGAACCATCAAACTTGTTTAATTCTACTTTCAGAAAAATGATTCCAGGTGTTATTATCCATATAGTGTAGTTTATCGCTATAAGGACCAAACGAAGGTTGATGTTGGGTAAATAGTCATGTCTGAGAAGTATTTCCATGGCGTGGCTCAATATGTTGTGACTTCCCGTGTTCTTCTGCATGTGTGGCGCTAACTATCATATTTTTCAACTTCTCGTCCAACTTGTTCTCCCAATAGTCTAATTGTGTATCCAACTTGTTTTGCAATGTTTGATCCCAAATTTTCATGTTATGTTGACTATGTTCATTAAGATATTTGTATTGATATTCTTGGTTGTCTAACCTATTAGTAGTAGAATGGGTTCCCATATTGTTTTGGGTGTTGGTGTGAGTTGGTTTATAGGGTTCCACCATGGGTAGAATCTATCAGGTCCTAAGGATGAGTCTTTCGCAACTTTGAAATTTCCGCACTTCTAAATAATAATAAAAATTCTTCAGTAGCCTAATATTTCTACTCTATAATGCCACATGTTTCATTGAATTTTGATGTGCCAAGAAAAAATGAGGTTGATTTTCTCAATACCTGCCAATTTTGGATTTCTCTAAAAGGACAACTTGTACGGCCTACCTCACATCCAATTTTTTTGTTCTAAATATGAAATTGTTACTACAAATACTAGGGTCTGTCATATTTCCAATACAACCAACGACACTCAATTTGGGTTTTTAAAACTTCAGATATAATAGTTTTACTTAGAATACTTGCTTAAGTCTAGTTTTTCAGCCATTCAAATTGCCTAACTTTCACTAAGTGTATATCCAAAATGGTAATGACCCAGAATATGAAGTTTTGATACTGCTAGAGGATATCGACAAAGCACATAACCTAATACGGATTCAAATATTGCTAGAGGATATTGACAAAGCTCAAAGTGGTACGAGTATGTTGATGTGTATTAATTGGAGTTGCATTTCATTGTGTAGAAATACAAGTTTTCATGAGAACCAACCAAGTATATAGACTTAGGGTGAAATTTCATGAAGGAGAAAGTGATCCTCAATACATTAGCAATACAAGAATGATTATTAATAAATTTCCTAAATACTCACCATGATAGATAACCTCATGATCATATTCAATATATTCAATTGATCATATTTAATATATGAACACAACCCATAGGATCATTATTTTATAGTCTCAAGATCTAACAAACTTCATTTAAGTGAGTATGATCTGGTCCACAAATAGGGTTCATTGGTTTAATCATTTCCGCAAAATCTACAATGTTCCATAGTTTAATTGGTTGTTCTAGTCGAGCCAACCAAGGGCTCGTCGGCCATTTAGTCAACTACACAATCAAGGCTCTGGTCATTTGTTTTGCTAATCGACAAATTTCCTTCGATTAGTTGTCTCTAGAAGATCTAGAGGTGTGATATCCTGCATAATCATAGGTTTCAACACCCCCCATCAGTACAACACTCTAGAGATTCAAGGGATGAAATTTCATTCTCTGAACGCCCCCCATAATTCCAGCTACCTAAAACCCAAGCATAACCCAAATTTTCACAATCTTAGCTTCTAGTAGATGCTTCATAAAGATATCAACAATATGGTCATTTGTTCTGCAATAAACAAGTGAGACAACATTGTCATGTACCAACTGTCTCAAATAATGGAAATGAAGTTCAATATGTTTCATTTTGTTGTGAGCAACGAGATTATTGGCAACTTTTATTGTACCCTAATTGTCAAAATGAATAATATTCAAGGGCTAAACAAGAAATCTAAACCCTTCTAAAAGCTGACGGATCCAAACTGCCTCTGTAACTACTTTTACAGCTACATGATATTCTGCTTATGTAGTCAAAAGAGAGACCAACTTTTTTTCTTACATGACCTAACCAAGTGTCCATAACTCAATAGAAACACATAGCAAAAAATGGATTTTTGATAATTAATGTCACCTCCCTAGTCAGAATTAGTGAACTCGAATAGTTGTTCTATATTGTGACAATACTTAATACCATATTGATAAGTTCATTTAATATAGCGAACAATTCTCTTTGCAGCTTTCCAAAAAAAAATTGAGGATCCTGCGTGAACTGAGAAACCATTTGAATATCATAGGAAAGATCAGGTCAACTATGAGTTAAGTAAATCAAGCTACCTACCAACTGTCGATAAAGAGTGGCTTCGACTCATGGTAAGTCACGGTATTTTGACAACTTTATACCCAATTGATAAAGTGTGGCACAAGATTTATAGTCATCCATCTTGAATTGGTTCAAAAGATACAAAGAATATTTTGGTTGAGAAAGAAAGATACCATCATCCATTTGCAAATTTTGAATGCCTAGAAAGAAATGCAATAGACCAAGGTCAATCATTTCAAAGGTCTCTGCAAGTTGTTTCTTCAAACCCAAAACAGATTGACATTATTTCCATATCTGACTAAATCATCACATACAATGTCACAATCAAAGTATCGCCATGAACATGTAAAACATAAATATTGTGATCATATTCACAACGTTTGAAACCAATATTGGTAAAGAAATGATCAATCTTTTCATACCAAGCACGATGTTCTTGTTTCAAATGATACAATGAATTTTTGAGTTGACAAACAAGACCAAAATCTGTCACAAAACCAGAAGGTTGTTCCATATATATTTCTTTAGACAAATCACCATGAAGGAAGGCACTTTTAACATCCACTTGATGAAATACTCATCCAAAATTAGCAGTAAGGGAAAGAATCAGTCAAATAAAGTTCAACTTCACAACAGGGGCAAAGGTTTCACTATAGAAAATGCCTTCTTATTGAGAGAAGCCATTTGCTGCCAAACAAACATTGTGATGTTCAACAACTCCATCAAAAATAAACTTGGTCTTGTAGACCCATAAACAATTAACAACATTCTTTCCTTGCGGTCTAGGAACGAGTCATCCATTTTATTCTTCTTCAAATAATCAATTTTAGCATCCATTGAATTTTCCCATTCAGAAACTCCCTGAGCATCAACATATGTTCCAGGATCATAGGTTTCAAGAAAACATGTCATCACTGCAACACTTCCATAATATTTCTGACTGTGGGTTTACTGACCAATACTAGCATCTCCAGGATCTAGTCTATCAGCTTCAATTGTTTTAGCATCCCACTGAGGTAGAAAAGTTAGCGATGATTCGGGTCAGTGATTGTTAGTCGAACAAGTCAATGTGTCAATATATTCAACCAAAGTAGATCGACTACCAATCGACTCATGAGTAGAATTCGTAGATGTGGTCGAGGTTCCAGGGAAGGGTACAAACAATCTACACTCTTCAATAATATCAAAAGGATCACAATGCAATAGACCAGAGGAGGAATTCAACGACTTATTACTTGAATATTCTCATCAAATATCACATTTCTACTCAAAATGATATGTTATTTTATAGGGTCAAATAGTCAATATGCTTTTGATTCATCAAAATAATCCATCATGATACAAGCATGACTCTTTGCATCCAATTTCTTCCTGTAGTTGTCACTGATATGTGCCCAAGCAACACATCCAAAGGTTCCAAGGTGTCCAACAGAGGGTTTTATTCCATTCCACTTCTCAACTAAAGTCATGTTGTTGACAGTTCTAGTCAAAACAAGGATCAGGAGATATTTGGTCTACAGCATGCACCAGGCCATTTCTACCAAAGTTCTTCTTAATCTGTGTAAGTTGAACAACTGATAAAAAAATTGTGCTCAAGCTAGGTACATGATAGAGATTAGATATTCGAACATGTCGGCATTCAACATCGCCGCTTCCAGCAACCATGAGAACGTAATCATCGGTTACATAAATTTATGTTATGGAGCTCCACTCAAGGAAGAGAATAGAGAAGCATCAATAGCCATATGATGAGTACAACCAGAATCGACTATCCATTTCGTCTAGTGGTATAGACATGTAATGAATAGGAAGTGATAACATAAAAAGTAAATTTTTCAGTAGGTCGATAGATCGACTGACCAGACGATGCACCATCCTCAAGATGCTTGACCTTTTCCTCCAAGCCCTTCGTCTTCGTCCAGCAGGTTTTCTTGACGTGTCCCACCTTTCCATAGTAGCAACAAGTTCTCTTCTTTCGATTTTTCTTTGTCGATAATGACTCTTCAACCTTTTCTTCGGTAGGTTGGTTGATACATTATGTCGACCACGTTCTTTATAATTTTGCTTGACCTTGATTTTAAGCAAGTGAGTTGGATGTTTGCTACCAAGCTTCCCTTCTTCAAGCAACTTTTGTTGGTCTTAAGTCAACAAATCATAGAAGATATCAAAGGTGAAGTCCTTACAATTTTACTTCCATGACATCCAATTAGTGCAAAAGGAGGAGCAGCAGACATCATAAGGTGTCCTAGATTTCATCAAGACTAGTTCAATAAGTTGTCCATTCTTCTTCGGAAAATCCTTACCAGATTCACCCAATTTCAATTGTAGCTCCTTGGTGCGAGTTACATGGTCCTTGATCCTATCAAAGGAAAGGGGTTCCAGAGAGATCAAATCTTTCTCTATCTGCATTACTTGACTTTCATTAACCTTGTTGAACAATGACTTCAAATTACACCAAACAACATGAGGACAGTCAATCTCACTCAGATGAAAATGAATCTCCCCTGAAATATAGATCGTGGTGAACCCAACAATCTCATCCTTCTTTATGTCGATGACCAACTTAGCCTAACCATCCGTCAGATCTGAAATAGAGACCTTAGTATATTGTCGCACTCCTTTGCTTTTCAACAAAGTCTCTATATATGATGTCCATATTGCATAATTGTGTCCATTTAAAACAACAAGTTCTATCTTGGAGGTCATCGTTTTGATCAAACAAATTCGATCCAAGTTCAAGAAGTGGTATTAGTCAACAAATATTCAACCTAGAATCAATCAAACCTAGATCCAGCTCAACACGATTCGCATACAAGATTCTAGGTCAAAACCAATAGCTTTGATCCCATGTTGGTGAACCTCTTCATATAAACCATAGAACATAAAAGAAAATAACAGAAGGGAACTATATTCCAAGGAAAGGGGTGGTGTCTAAATACACCGTTACAACAGTTAAGCACAACATATTGTGATCAGAACATCACAATGCATTCTTCAATATCTTCAATTGAGCATATTCGATATACCAACACAACCCATAAGGTCGGTCTTTTATAGTCTCCAAACCAAACAAAATCCCTTGAAGTGAAGATGATCTGGTTCACAAATAGGGGTCATTGATTCTAATTGTTTCCACAAAATCCACAACGTCTGATATTTTAGTTGGTTGTTCTTGTTCTAGTCGATCTAACCACGGCCTTGTCGACCATTTAGTCAACCAATCAGTCAAACCTCCAGTCAACTGTTTTACTAGTCGACTAATGTCCTTCGACTGGTTATCTCCAAAAGATCCAGAGGTGTGATGAACCTGCATAACCTTAGGCTCCAACACATATATCCATCTTAACTTCAGGTTTATTAAACATCAAGAGAATCCCAAAAAAAAGCAATAGTCTAAATGTCAAACGTTTTCGACCTTTTTCAAGTTTTTTTTCGGTTTGTTTTTCACAGAATAGAGTAGAAATTTTAAATTGAGTCTTGAAAAAGCATATGATGATTGTTAAGCTTGCACAATCTGGATGCCCTTGGGGTATTTGAGGATATGGAGTCCATTTATGGATTCAAAAACATAATTTGAACACTTTAAAAAATCATATTTTCGAAAAAAAATCACTGAATTCTGATTAAAAATCGCAAAAAAATCCAAAACGTCTAACAAAAAGACTAGTCCAAAATATAATATGAAAATCCCCCAATGCTTAAAATATTCCAAAATATTCCAAGATAAGATGGATCTATACTCATGTGCTAGATAATATTAATATATATAATAATGCTTGGTATACGCTAATAATGCTTGGTGTACGCTTTCTAGCAAAAATTGCTTTAGATTATTCTTCTTCCAATGGTTGACATGATTTGACAGTATAAAGATTCATATAAAACATTATATTCTGCTAACCGATGTGAGGATGGAGAAATGAGATAGAGGTTACAATGTCTTCAATACTGAGCTGTGAGCGGTGGAATGCACCTCACTTCTCTTAAATGCAATCAAACTCTAAGTTGATTCAACATGGTGACAATCTAGCATAGCAACAGTTTTTGTAACGATGGAAACTCGTCTCGTAATTAATCATAGCAATCTAGCATGGTAATTCATTTTGTAAGAACATAACAGTTTTGTAACCATTCTTTCTATACATAATGTGTTATATTTTCATAAAGAAACGAAAAAACAACAGTTTTTGTAACCATTATTTATGTACTTAATGTGTATTATATTTTCTTAAAGAAACGAAAAACAAAGATTTCACTTTGTGCTTGCACGGAAAAACTCTTCAGTGCTCATTCTTGAATCTTTATCATAGCCTTTGTTTCAATTCAACATTTTCCATCTGTATGTCCTATAATCATAACACATGCAACTTATAGAATTATATTCGAGACAAATAATGCCATGGATGACAAAAATAAACGATAAACATTCATTTTTTATAAAACCAAGGGAAGTACTCCACGACTACCAGATCGAATATGTGGAAAGAAGCCTACTTATTCTCGGTTTAATGCATTCTCAATTTAATGGGGGATCAACCATACTTATTCTCAGTTTAATGCAATTCAGTACTTATAGTCAGTTTAATCGAGATCACGGAGATAGAGACTTCATTTTACCATTTTTTCAAAAGGAAATGTTTATCATGTTAGCATAAACTTCCGATTCTGAACAAATGCGGAATAAAACTTTGAAACAGAATCGAAATAGCAATACCAATAGATCATACCTCCATCCATTGATGCTACTTGTCTTGCTGTAGAAGATTTCCTTGTTCCACAAAAACTTTAGCTTCATGTACGGTTCTTCCAAGCTCTGCTTCCTCTTTCTTGATGGTGTAAAACTGAAGGGGATTGAGTTAGTGAGCTTGGGGAACAACAGGAGTTTTAAATAGCCAAGCTTCCATCAAGCTTCTGTAGGCTATGTGTCAAATGTTCTACAAATTTAGGTGACGGACCACTCCAAAAGCTCCCAGCAAGAAAACGGTTGCCAAACTAAATGAACCGTCGGCAGTTTTGAGGAGCCACTCAATGGATGCGGATGATGAACCGTCGGCCCGCTGAATGGATGCGGCTGCGGGAGCTTACATTCTCCCACTTGGTCCATACTCCCAAACTTAATGTCTCATCTTAAAACCTATTAACAATCTGTATTAAGTAATAGATACAAGAATCATGTCGATAAGTCCTCTTATGACAAGTATTACCTTCCATGTATTACGATGTATTTATTGCTATTTTAATTTATGTGGCAACAATTTCTTAATGAATAAACCTTATGTTTATTCTTGGTCCTCATAGATGAATTTTCTCAAATTAAATTAAGGTGCACATATGTATGAGAAAAACAACACAGTAATTAAGAATTTCATTAAAAATAACATTGTCTATACAATAAGAAACTACATAATGGAACCAAGTCCCATATTCATTACATGATCCTTGAATTTAAATGGTGGCATGCCCTTAGTCAAAGGATCAACGATCATCAACTCAGTGTTGACGTGCTCAATGACCACTTTCTTTGCTTTAACACGTTCCCTGATGGCTAAATACTTAATGTCGATGTGTTTATTTCGACTCCCACTTTTGTTGTTTTTAGCCATAAAAACAGCAGCTGAATTGTCGCAATACATTCTCAATGGCTTAGAGATAGAATCCATAATTCTAAGCCCAGAAATGAAACTCTTAAGCCATACACCATGTAAAGTAGCCTCAAAACAGGAGACGAACTCGGCTTCCATAGTGGAAGTGGCAATCAAGGTCTGCTTGGCACTCCTCCATGATACAGCTCCACCGGCCATCATAAAAATGTATCCTGATGTTGATTTGCATGAATCAACACATCCAGCAAAGTCAGAATCTGAGTAGCCAATTACTTCCAAATTGTTTGTTCGTCTATACATAAGCATGTAGTCTTTAGTTCCTTGAAGATACCTCATTACTTTCTTTGCAGCTCTCCAGTGGTCTATACCTGGATTACTCTGATATCGTCCCAACATTCCCACAACAAATGCAATGTCAGGTCTTGTGCAGACCTGAGCATACATTAGGCTTCCGACAACATAAGCATATGGAATGTTCTTCATTTGTTTCCTTTCAAGATCGTTCTTCAGGCATTGGTTCAAATTGAACCTATCACCCTTCACAATGGGAGCTATACTTGGTGAACAATCCTTCATCCGAAATCTCTCTAAAATTTTATTAATATAGGTTTCCTAGACAGACCTAAGAGGCCTCGAAATCTGTCTCTATGGATCTTAATGCCAATGACATAAGATGCCTTACCCATATCCTTCATATCGAAATTTTTAGAGAGGAATTGTTTCACTTCATGCAGCATACCCTTATCATTGGTTGCTAGCAAAATGTCATCCACATATAAAACAAGAAAACAAATTTTACTCCCACTAACTTTCAGATATATACATTGATCCATAATGTTTTCTTCAAAACCAAAAGAAGAAATTATATTATGGAATTTCAAATACCATTGGCGGGATGCTTGTTTTAAACCGTATAAGGATTTCTTGAGCTTGCAAACCAATTGCTCACCATCACTAGAGGGGAATCCTTCAGGTTGTTTCATGTAAACCTCCTCCTCTAGATCTCCATTTAGAAAAGTCGTTTTCACATCCATTTGATGCAACTCCAAGTCGAAATGGGATACTAATGCCATAATAACGTGCAAGGAATCTTTCTTAGATACAGGAGAGAAAGTCTCCGTGTAGTCGATTCCTTCTTTCTAAGTGAATCCTTTAGCAACAAGTCTAGCCTTGTATCTCTCAATGTTGCCCAATGAGTCTTTCTTTGTCTTAAAGACCCATTTACATCCAATGGACTTTGCACCATTAGGCAACTCAACAAGATCCCAGACTTCGTTACTCTTTATAGAATTCATCTCTTCCTTCATGGCATCGTACCACAATTCTGATTCTTTGCAATTCATGGCTTGTGAAAAGGACTCGGGATCATTTTCGGCTCCAACGTTAAAGTCGGATTCTTGCAGATACACAACATAATCATCAGGAATTGCTAATCTCCTTGGTCTAGTAGATCTTCTCAATGTTGTATCACTATCTTCTTGAGAAGTATGTGGTTCAACTCATTGTTCAAAAGTGCTTGGAAACTCTTGAACTCCTTGATCCACTAGAATGCCGTCAACAGCTTGTGGAACTTCAACAATTGGTTGTTCAACACCAGTTTGTACTTGAGGGGTGCTGTGAACAATAACCAATCTATCACTTGAAGTGGAAGGTTGAGATTCTGAATGATCCTTCTCGGAAACTATGTTTCTGGTTAGATCGCTCCCACTGATCAAGTCATTTTCAAGAAATTTTGCATTTCTTGATTCCACAATCCTAGTGCTGTGAAATGGACAATAAAATCTGTAACCTTTAGACCTTTCAACATATCCAATGAAATACCCACTAATGGTTCTTGGGTCCAGCTTCTTTTCTTGTGGATTATATATTCTCACCTCAGACGAGCATCCCCAAACGCGCATATGTCGCAAACTCGGTTTCCAACCTTTCAATAATTCAAATGGCGTTTTAGGAACGGCCTACGGTTGGAACTCGGTTTAATATATACACTGTCGTCTTAAGTGCTTCAATCCACAAGGATTTAGGAAGATTGGAGCTGCTAAGCATACTCCGCACCATGTCCAATAAAGTTCGGTTTCTTCTTTCTGCTACACCATTTTGGTCAGGTGAATTAGGCATGGTGTATTGGGTAACAATCCCATGCTCTTGAAGAAATTTAGCAAATGGCCCAGGTGCTTGTCCATCTTCTGTGTATCTACCATAATATTCTCCACCTCTATCTGATCTCACGATCTTAATTTGCTTGCCGCATTGTTTCTCTACTTCAGCCTTAAATATTTTAAAGGCATCTAATGCTTCGTTCTTATTATGAAGCATGTAGAGATACATATATCATGAGTAATCATCTATAAAAGAGATGAAGTATATCTAACCATGTGAGTCCATCTCTAGACTACATATATTAGTATGTATGATCTCTAATATGTCTGAACTCCTGTTGGCACATTTCTTTGACTTGTTGGTCTACTTTCCTTTTATGCAATCCACACAAGTCTCAAAATCAGTGAAATCCAGAGTATTAAGTACTCCTTCATTTACCAATCTTTTAATTCTTTCTATGGAGATATGACCTAACCTCCAGTGCCATAATTTAGAGGAATCTTCATTAATAACACATCTTTTAGTGCCAGTGCGAACATGCGTTGAATCATAAGTGACATTGTTTTGTAAATTAATGCAGTAAAGATCATCAGACAAAATACCCTTCCCAACATAATCAGATTTATAAAATAAACTGATGGATGTTTCTGAAAAGTTAAAGGAATATCCAAAATGTACAAGTCTTGAAACTGAAATCAAGTTTATAGAAAAAACTTGGAACATAAAAGATCTTTTCTAATTCTAAAACAAAGCCACTACTTAAAGTTAAATAGCATGTTCCTATAACTTCCACATGCGAGCCCATCTTGTTTCCTGATAAGATGCTTTGCTCACTTTCCACTGGCTTCCTTAGGTTTTGCAAACCCTGCAAGGAATTCGAAATGTGAATTGTTGATCCAGAATCAATCCACCAAGTGTTAATATTGACATTGACCATATTAGATTCATAACAAACAAATGAGATTGCATTACCTTTGTCTGCAAACCATTTCTGAAATTTTTTGCATTCCTTCTTCATGTGTCCCTTCTTTTTACAGAAGAAACACTTGGAATCCTTCTTAATATTAGCTTGGGGAGGTACTTTACCTTTCCCTTTCTTATTTGCTTGAGATTTGCCCTTCCTATGCGTTGCGAGCATTGCACTTCCTCCCAATTCCATCACCAGTCTTTTTTCCTCTTGAACACACATGGTCATGAGTTCATTTATTGACCATTTATCCTTATGTGTGTTGTATGGGATTTTGAAAGGTCCATATTGGTGCGAAAGCGTGTTCAGGATGTAGTGCACCAGGAAAGACTCTGATATTTCAACCTCAAATTTCTTCAATTGAGCCACAGTGTCCCTCATTTGCATAATGTGCTTGCGCACACCTTTCACACTGGTGAGCCTTAGGGATGAAAACTTCATGATTATGGTGCTTGCTAGTGCCTTGTCTGAAGTGACGAATTGATCATCAATGGCTTCCAGCAAATCTCGGACCCTTTCATACTGATCAACTGAACCACGAATACCAGCTGAAATTTTAGTCTTAATGAACATCATGCTTAAACGATTAGATTGCTCCCATCGCTCATAAAGCGTGATGTCCGCTACAGTGCTGGTATTGGTGAGTGCTGGTGGTTCATCTTTCCTAATAGCATAATCTATGTCCATCCATCCCAAATGAAGGAGAATTCTCTCCTTCCAGACCTTATAGTTATCTCCCTTAAGTTCAGGGATATCACAACGAATTTCAGAGAAATTTGCAGGTTGTACAACTGCATAAAAATAAAGATCACATGCTTACGTTAAAATTGAGACCAAATAAAATTTCATGTTTTACCAATGTAATTTCATGCTCTAAGATTGAATCTAATGACATAAAAATTGCTTGTGGGCTAAATTTTTAATTCAAACAGATTCAAATATTCTTTATGATAAAACTATTAATTCATAATTCATGTGGGTAAGTTATGAATAATTCAATATTTTATCCTAATTAATTATATAAATATAATAAAAATTCCTATGGGATAAAATTTATTATATTTAGTATAATTAATTACAATTAATGTCTAAACTTTCTTTATAATATTAATTAATTAGAGATGCTGTGGCTATTCTCTAATTAAATATCATATAGATCACTAGACATTATTGTTGTTCAGTGTAACAAAACAAGCTTCAAATGAACAGATCTGAATGAGGGCAAGCTAAGAAATATAAACTCCACTGTCAGTTCCAGAATTTAAAACAGCTCAATATATATATGTCTGTCTATAAGCCCATATACTTTAAGAAAACGTTCACCAAAATGCTACTTGATAAAATACAGCTTCAACATTGTACAATTACGATCACCCAAAATAAAACTCTTTCCAGCTAAGAAAGCAAGTATTTTTACTAGAGCCTGAATATAAAGATTTCATTTCAGGCTTCAAGATTTCTTAGTTTTACCTTAAAATAAATATGATAATTAGGTAACCTCAACAGGTTTTAACTCAATATAAACCTCTTTGTAGCTAAGAAGCTAAATACAAAATAAAACGCTCTGCCCTACAATAAAAATCATATCAATAAAACTGCGGCGCATATGGATACTAGAATTTTTCAAAATTTTGCACAAGTTCATGCGCTTTTGTTTGGATTATCTAAAAACCATTACGATTTTGATTTTGAAGAACATGGGCATATTGAATTAGAGCATTTGTGTCGGGTTCCTTTGATTAAAAATTGTTAAAATTAATCTGCGGGCGGTGGAAAAATGGAATAGAGTTATCCCACTACACACATATTTCAAAAATACATATATACATGTGCATCGCCTGCCACAACTCTGAAAAGCCATCACAAAAATTGTTCAAGAGATGAACGATCTGGTAAATATGGAAAAAAGTTGTGAACTGTCATTAAAATTGATACGGAAAAAAGAGCCTGAGAAATCAAAGAGAATAACGGAGCTCACAGGCCAACGTCCTGCCTCTTCAAACAGCATACAAACAGCCTACGACTAAAAAGTGTAGCCCTCAAACAATCCACGGCTCAAGTGAAAAACCAACAAACAATTACGGCTCAGGTGAAAAACTCACAAACAGCCCACGGGTAAGGTGACAACCCAGCAAAACAAGCCACAACTGAGGTAGCAGCCTAAAAGCAGCACACGGCACCCTTAACAAGCTCACAGCAGGCTCACGGTACCCTCATACAACCCTCAGCAAGGTTTGGTACAGACTTATCATACCCTCAACAATACCAGCAAAATCAACGCAATCATATAGAATGAAAAAGTTTGACCATAACTAGTAGGCTTAAGATATTTCCTGAATACCAACCGTAATCTGTAAAACGTTATGTATTAAAGTCCATCCACAGCTGGAAAATATGAAGAAAAAAAAATGGGCACCCTAAAAAACGAGGCGGATGCCTTTCTTTAAGCACGAGAATAAAGTGCAGAGGACTGAGTTTCTGGAGCCTTAAGCGAGGGATTTCCATACAAACCCAGCACACATCAAATCAAAATAAAAACGCAGGAATACACACACGGAAAACCCTGCAGTGGCAACTACATATAGAACACCAAGGCAGAGATAACTGCTCTGATACCAACTGTTAGCATAAACTTCCGATTCTGAACAAATGCGGAATAAAACTCTGAAACAGAATCGAAATAGCAATACCAATAGATCACACCTCCAGCCATTGATGCTACTTGTCTTGCTGTAGAAGATTTCCCTGTTCCACAAAAACTTTAGCTTCCTGTACGGTTCTTCCAAGCTCTGCTTCCTCTTTCTTGATGGTGTAAAACTGAAGGGGATTGAGTTAGTGAGCTTGGGGACCAACAGGGGTTTTAAATAGCCAAGCTTCCATCAAGCTTCTGTAGGCTATGTGTCAAATGTTCCACAAATTTAGGTGATGGACCACTCCAAAAGCTCCCCGCAAGAAAACGGTTGCCAAACTAAATGAACCGTCGGCAATTTTGAGGAGCCGCTCATTGGATGCGGATGATGAACCGTCGGCCCACTAAATGGATGCGGCTGCGGGAGCTTACATATCATTCATCATGGTTGCAATCATTTTAGAGTAACAGTGTACATTGGGTAGCAGAAAATCCAGGGCACCATAGTCTAACAGCATTTGGCTTGGTTCTTAATGCTTTGATTAGAGTGGCTCCTGCAGATTGTAGTTGGCAATAAGTAAATGCATCTTATATTCCAGTAATGCACATGCAGATTGTAGTTGGCAATAAGTAGATGCATCTTATATTCCAGTAATGCACATAAAAGGGTGCATCATATAGTTCTTTATTACTTGGTCACAGAAGGGAAGGTAGACCTTCCCCTCGTGATATAGGAGAGGAGTGCCAGATGTCTGATTACTCGCTCATTGTAAGAGATCCCATCTCTTTCAAATTTACTGAAAATGCCTATACTAGCTACTGGACAATGTTATCGTCATGTAGCTATGAACATAGTTTAATAACATAAAAACAATTTTACCTTGGGTAGGCCACCTTTGGGATAGAGGCTCATCTTGGTGGCTTCGGGATGTCTCTGCCCCTGCTAAGTCACAAGTTACTGGTATATCTAGCTTGCAGGCTGTTGGATATACTCTTGGGAGGTTGATGTTCCCATGATTTAAAAAAAACATAAAAGCAATTTTAGGAACAATATGAATCAATATAACGAGAAAGAGAGAATATACAAGTTTGGAGACATTTAAATTAATATCCATAAGCTTGGAGGGGTTAAGAGTTAAAATATAAGAAGATTTCTTGTATTAAAAATAAAGATCAAAGTCAACATAAGGTGGCATTAACTGTTGCAATGCCTAAGGAAGCCTTATAATCAAATTTGAATGGTCTGAATAAAAGGCAAGAATGATATTCTTCAATAACAGAGCGGACCTGTTTTCCAATCAAAGAAGTTTCGATCTTTATCCATTTTTTTGTTCCAAGATGGGAAATACAGTGGCTTGGGAACCAAATATTCTGAGTTACAAGCATGTGTAGAAAAGACAGAGACAGCATGAGAATGAATTTTAAGTTTTAAGAGCTGAGATTGCATTATAAATATGCAGAGTTAATAATATGTCAAATGATGTAATTGACAGTTAAAAAACATATAAACTGTAACCAGTTTAATCTCGATTGCACATTCAAAGAAAACTTTTAAATGACCACTCACTACAGAAGTAAGCGCTGCAATGAAAGCATGCACAAAGGTCCACAGTAATTTATCTTCGTGTCTCTTCTGATTTTTCTACATGAAACTAAATCCTCCACCTTACAGAACACATAACAATATTTGGCATCTTGATCTAATGTACATATAATCTTGACAACATAGGAGAACCTCAAACAAGTCCAACAAGCTTTTCACTAATTTCCCACACTTTTTTAGCTTTCTCAGGATCACTGGCTTCTTCAGATAACTGATTCTCAAAGGAAGCCGAGTTGTTATTCCAGCTCCAATATACACCAGACTTGGTCAAACTTGGATTACTCACAACCTGTATTACATACAATTAAATCAGTTTCCCGACAGCAGAGACTGCAAATAAACTGAAAGTTGCTAAATTCCACTAGAACAAGAGCATGAACATGTATTCCATACCTGTGCAAGCCTTTTTCCAGCTTCCTCCTCAGAAACAAATCCTTTAGTAATATATTTTTGGAAAGGTGGAAAAAGAAGCCTGAACAAAGGAATATGCTCACGAAACAGTCCTGTAGTAGCAATGCATCCTGGGTATAGTGACGCAAATGTAATGCCAGTTTCTTCATGATATCTTCTGTGAAATTCCTGCATAGTTAGCATATTGCAAACTTTGCTATCCTTGTATGCTTTAGCTCCATCAAACTCACCCCCATCGATCATGGGTGAGATATTGACTCCATTCAAACCACCAGCAAGCCCTCTCAGATCACCTAAATTAGCTTTAGGTGGGATATTCCCAGCAAGAGTATTTGTATTACCTGTTGTGATACAGATATACATTAGATTATCAGTCTCTACTTCAGAAAAAAAGATGAGATTCAACTATTTTAAAGTTAACTTAGTATGTTCATCCTAAACAAATAACTAAAGCTGAAGTTTCACCACAGCTTTCTTTAAGCTGCATAAAAAAGTTTAATTGTAACTTTTCACAGCTTGGCTTTAAATAGATGAAATTCAGTCAGACTAGCTAGCATATGCAACCTAGAGATTAACATTCAAGTTATAAATTAAATAATTTTTTTAAATTTGAAAACCTAATGAAGTTGTTCAAAGGGGTTGGATCCATTGGTGAAGAGCGAGGAGTTTTTCACGAGTGGACAAGGTTCAATTCCAATGAGGGCCTTACCTAAAGCCATGGGCACCTTGAGGTAGTGGTCGAAAAAAACCTAATATGTGGTAGATGTTGTAATGTTCCTACCTATCAAAACAATAAAAAATAAATGTTTGCAAATGGTTCTACCTAAACAACCCATGGTTTTAGGAGGGCCTTGCAGATGGTTTTAAAACCATGTATGGGGGAGATGTAATGTTCTTTCCTAACAAAATAAAAAATAATATAAAAAGATGTGTCTTTTGGTCTGAATCACACCAACACCAAAGCTGATAGTTGAATGAAATACTTAAGAAAAAGTTTGCACCTCCAAAATTTTGATCTCTCTCGAGGGCTTGATAGAACCTAAGATTTAGATCTATACTGGTATCTTCTATTTTGTGTTGCATAATAGATCATGCAAAGAAAATGCTACTACCGTTTACAGTTCTAAAGAATATGCATTACTCAATCGGATTTAGTATGAATTTGGTAAGACTCGAAAAGAGTCTCACAAAGTATCCCAGGAATATTAAATGAAGATCCCATTAAAAAGGGAAGAATTCAAGCAAAGGTACCTGTAATTGATCCAACAATTATAACTCGCTTTGAATTGAAATCGGACTTTTTCAAGTCCTCCAACAACAATCGGGATAGAAGAAAGTGGCCCAGATGATTTGTACCGACACTCAATTCAAAACTCTCAGCTGTGAATGTGGGCACCTTGGCAGTAGGCAAATAAACTGCAGCATTACAAACCAACACATCCAGTGGCCTTCCTGAGCGCCTGAAATTATCAGCAAACTGTCTTACACTTTCAAGAGAAGCCAAATCCAAATGCATGACAGTGTAATTCTCTTTGGGAATTCCAACAGCTCGGGCCATTCTTTCTGCCTTGAGGAAATCTCTGCATGCCATAATAATATGCCATTTCCCACTCTCCCCAAGAGCTTTGGCAGTAGCAAGCCCTAAACCAGAGGATGCACCTGTTATGATAACATTACCCTTTCTATCTGTCTTTTTACTTCCTGGAGCTTCCTTTGTTTCCACTGGTGCCGCCACAGTCTGTGCCCTTATTCTAGGAACAATGGTATTTCTGCTGGTAACTTTCTGCAAAGAGAAAACCTAGTGAATATATGTAGATGAAGTAGTTTTCTTCTTCATGAGAAAGCAACAAACTAGCTTCAGAAAAAAAATGATTTGTTAAATGACAACTAAACTAATGTGTTTATGGGAGGTTTCTCATTAAAGATGTTTATTGGAAGTTTCTAGTAACGGGGCATAACTGGCAACGGTTTACAACTAATTTCATGAAGTATATAGTGCATGGTTAGGATACGTAATGTAGAGAGTTGTTTGTGAGGCTGAGACCAGTCTTGTAATCTCTCATTCTTCTCATTCTTCATTAATGAGCTCAATACTTTGTCTGTGTGGATGTTTCCCCTCTGGAGTTTTACCACATGAAAACCTGTTATGGTGTTATGTATAATGTTGTTCATTGTGCAATTGGCTAATATGACTGAATTATAACAGAATTAGCCACTATAGAGATTATGACAACTATAGAGATTATGACAAGGAGAAACTTGACACTTGAAAAACATTTCTGCTCTTTTGTATACACACATTAAAAGTTAAGGAGAGAGAGAGAAATGATGGGTAATATTTGGATGTATATGTGACAGAATCCATGGGATCTATAAAAATAGAGAAATAACAGCCATGTAGCTACGGATATTGTGTGGGATACACCAATTTATAAAAATTCACAGAAAAGTCCTTACATTCGGATATATTACTGTTGCATAGAGGCAGGGCTATGAATCTAAACTGATAGTCTGACATACATAGCATTCTCAATTGAGCGTATTAATGTATGATTGCCTGGCCACCTCTGTCACATCTGGTGTGGAAGATATGCCTACGAAAGTATTACAGGTTTATGGGTCCTAATATCTTCTGTTCACACAACAATCCTATTTCTTGCAGCTGTGGTGAATCTACAAGTAATGGATTTAGCAAGTCCCGGATCAATTAAAAAAAAAGAGGAAAGAAGATACAGATGACTTACCCTGGCTCGGATAACAGGGAAACTGAATTCCTTCTTGCCATGTTCAACCAGAGAGACACCAAGAAAAGCTGAATCCTTGGCAGAAGCACTATGTCCTCCCTGCACCCCAAGAGAATATACAAATGTCTAAGAAAAATGCCTTGGATTAATATAAATAACAGTATCTCCATTGCCATATACTAATTTGGTTATCAAAATGCAAAGGATTTAGGCAAGTCTTGTGGGCTTGCAGTTCATGCCAACAATTTCGAGTTGACAGCCGAAAGGGGATTTAAGGAATCACCTCTTTTTGCAGAGCAAATGCAACAGAGCCAATGTGTGTTTGAAGCAGCGTCCCCATTATTGAAGAAGAAGCCATGCTGCTCCAACCCTTCCTCCTGACTAAGAATCCAAATTTTAGCTATTTCCCAGCTTAATCACAATCTCTTCCCGTCTCCTCTTACATGTATACTTGAACCTGGTAGCATCATGACAAGTGACACACAATGTTACTGGGCTTTGCCATTCGCCAGTTTAGCACCTTCGGATTAATTAGGCTAAGAATAAATTAAGAACAAAAAATCTATTGACATGAAATGAACTTTGCTCGACAACAAAAGTTCTGATTTCTTAGAAAATGCTTTAATTTCTAATTGGTAATAATTTCAATTATCTCCGGTTGAGATAAGATTGTGAGATAACATGAATGAATATAATTTTTCCACGTGGCTGCCATCTAGGATTATGAGCCTTCGAAATATGTTCAACCAATCAAGAAAAAGTTGAATAGCTATTTAGGATTAGATGTTCTCCCTCCAGAGAGGATGTAGGATATGTCCCGAATGTTCTTTCATAACTTCTTCTTTTTTTCCCTCTTTCTTTTCACTTAATTTTTTATTTCAATTATAATTATAATATGGCAATTAATATATGGCTTACTATGCAGCTTTTAATGCTGATGATATTGCTGCAAGCGGTTGGATCCCAGCAATTTAATAAGGAAAATAAACTATACAATTTTAATATTTTTTAAAAATGATTGTTGCAAGCCTTTGGATCTTAAATAATTTAATAAGGAAAATAAACTATACAAATTATAAAGTTTATAATAAAAATGAGTAAATAAATTAATGAATTCAAATTTTTTATAATATTAATGATGGTGGTAGTTAATATACATTTAGATCAACTTTGGTCTATTCCACCTTGAGAAGAAAGAAAGAAATTACTTGGTTTGTTGTAAAATTTTATTCCTATGCTCAAAAAGCTTAGCTTATCTAGGCCACCATAGTTTTGATAAGTCAAAAGGTTAGGGAGGTTAGTATAGTAATAAACATTATGAAAATGAGATCTAATGTAGGTGTAGACAAGACACTCTAAGAGAAAGTGATTAAATTTTAAATGCATTTTTTTTAATTTGATTATTTTATTTTATAAATGCATTTTTTTATTCGATTAGATAAAACTATATTTTCATTTATTATTTCTAGAGGATTGAGTAATCAAAAGTTTGAAGTATACTAAAATAGGTTAATATTAAATTAAATTATTTGATATTCAATGTTAATTATTAATGTAAATATTAATTAATATATTAGTGTTTATGATGATGATAATGGTTAACATCCACTCACATTAATTTTCGTTTATCGAAATCTACTAAGGAATTATTTGGTTTGGTTTAAAAAATTATTCCTATGCTCAAAAAGCTTGAAGAGAAGCATTCCTACCTCATTGTAGTTTTGAGAGTTTAGAAGGTTAAGAAGACTTTTATTGTAACAAAGACTTTGAAATTGAGATCTAATGTGGGTGTATGTAGGGCACTCTAAGAGAAAGTGATTTTCATTCTGAACATTCATAGTCTCATAGAGATGACAAATCCCTTCAACGGGTTACTTTAAAAAGTAGCACTATTCCACAATCAGAGATAAGTGGACCCAAATGCAATATGTGGACCCAAATAAGATAGGTGGACCCACTGGACCCAGTGCTATGATTGACAACCCTTCAAGGAGGTACACCTAATGTCACATTAATTAACCCCCTTCCTCTTTAGGCGTTGCTTCTCTGGGTTGTGGCAGAATCCTGTCAAAATAAGGCAAGGATAGACCTATAAGAACCACAATAGAAAACACGTATATCCCTACAATACCTTCCCAGCGTCAGTGGATCGGTGCCTTATCTAGTCAACAAAAGATATGTATAATACACCCTTTGACTTTGAAGGTTAGGAGCAACGATGAATATGTAATATGATTATGTTATTTTCTACAATAAAAACCAGCAATATAAAACACAAGATATCTCTAAAATTAATCGTTGAAATCATGCAAGTCAACGTGAACCAAAAAATATCTTAAGCCTCTAATCCCCCCAAGGTCACCCCAGGTGACCTAGGATTTGAACCAATCCTCCTCAAACCCCGAAGGTTTGATTTTTCCTTTATGGACCTGCAATAACACCACAACTAGATCTGCAATAAACCCTAAGGGATGACATCACCTAACCCTAGGATGGCATCACCTCCTTCAAGGCATTTTTAGTGCTAAAATTGACTTTTTATGTTTTTCAACTTTTTTGGATATTTTCAAGATTTTATCAAGATTTGAAGTTTATTGCTACAATTAACCACGTTTAAAAAATAACCTTTACAATAACTGGGGCACAAAATAAATATTTTTGGTTTTTTTTGCTAAAATATAATTTTTTTAAGGTTTTTCACAACATTTGATTTTTTGTATTTATTCCAAATATAGTACAAGAATTTTATAAAAGAGACTTTGAGTGAAGATGAGGGAATAAGACCAAGACTTTGTTCCTCAAGGCCACCAAGAAATTGTGATTAGTGTTCTTCTCAAGAATTGACCATCCAATTTTGTATGAATTAGGGCAAAGACAAGAAACCTTAGGTTGTGTTGGTTTTGACCTAATTAGGGAAAAGAGAGGTGTCAAAGACCCCAAAAAAGAGAGCAAGAACAAATGTTTCACTCACAAGACAGTGTTATTATGCATAAAACCCCATAATTAACTCTTACCTTGGATGTCTTTGATAATGCAAGACAAGAGAACCAAAGATCTTAACACAAATAAGAGTAACGAAGAAGAGGGTAACCCTCTTAAGTGTTATTTCCCTTAGACAAGCCTTGCAAAATGCAGTAAATACATATGATCACAAAAAAATCACCACATTAAGCCTCTTGGATGCTAAAAAAGAGAGTTGCGCACCACTTAACAAAGGTAGACCACTTAACCAAGGTAGATAAGTAGAAACAAAGAAATGATTTTATTTGATCCTAAGATATTGTGTTACAAATGAGGAGGTTAGCCTTATTACATGTTTTTTTGGGGCTAACTTACTTTTAGGCTAACCTACCTAAAATGAATTAAAATAATTTTAAATGAATTCGTAGGGTTTGTCACCCACAATCCATGGACTAAACTTTATAATACATAAAATGATGATAAAAATGATGAAGTGATACAACATGATGAAACATTGAACATGGGAGGAGGGTGTCATGCCCTATCTAATCCCAGGGATATGTGCTTTCCCTCAACACCCTCCTCCTTTAGGTGGTATGACCTCTTCAAAAGGATGACGTTGTCATCAATTTGGCATGTCTGAGCTAAGAAGAGGGTGAATGCATGACAAAAATAGGTCCAAGTGGGCACGAATCATGTGTGTTAAGATAGGTATGACAACCCTTACATGTGCAATCACCTCTATAAAGCATAAACACAAGTGTGGTTGGGAGCCCCTAACCCATGTGTCTTAATGGAATCATCCCAAGAAGCACTTGAGAACCAACCTAGGGCATAAATGCTCAAGATGTTGGGGGACGTCCACCACATCAAGGGGTAGTCAGCAAAGAAACTAAACCAATACTCTTTCAAATGAAGAGCAAGAGAACCTTCCATGACTAAACCAAGGGTCTTAAGCCCCAATAGATCAACACTTTTACATAAAAACAAGCCCCAACTTGGCCTTTACAATGAAAAGGCCAAGTTGGCACATCTGATATGACACACTACAGGGGATTTTGAAGGTAACACAACACACAAAGTTTAGGAATTATCCAAATCCCTATTCCACTATGGAGCTCATGAGAGTTCGCTCTTATCTTGTAGGTATTAATTTTCTTCTTTTTACTAGTTAAAACAAAGAGATATTTTTTATCTTCTAGATTAGGGTTAATGACCTCCTTATAATATCTTAATTTTCAATTAACCTCTAAATTTGTATCACGCCACGAATTCTCTTTTAACTTAGATGTAATAATATTTTTAATCTTATCAATATTTTGCAAATTGATTTTTCGCCAGTTGCCCAATGGTTTAACCAAGCGATGGCATCTTTATGCCAACCCCACTTGAGTCGTAGGTGATTTTGAAAAGATTTAATGTGGTAGGCATGGGGTGCTCCTGCATGACCCTGAAGGAAATCATGTATCTTTTTTTCACTTGGGGGCTAGGTAAGCCAGCAAACAATCAAGTTGAATCCTTTTCCCTTTTGCAAGGACTACTATCAACAAAAGAACTGAATTTAAAGGATGTAATAGTGTTTGGATATTCAACTATTTCCATTCAACATATGGTTTCCAACTTACTCCTGCACGACCCAGATCTCAACAAGATCATCTAAAGAGTTCAAGGACTCAAGAAAAACTTTGATTCACTAGAGTTCTTCCCATATCCTTAGAAGGTTGAACTTCATTGCCATTAAAAGGGCTAGTAGAGCATGTCGTATTTCCTATGACAATGTGAAAAAAATGGGGGGTATCGGGTATTACAACATCCGCCTATGACAATGTGAACAACCAGATTTCGAATTATGTACACAATTAATAGTATAGACATGTGGTACATTCAAAATTGCATGCAAGATAGAGTTAATAGCAATCAATGGGTTTATTCTCTTCATATGGATTCACACAAACTCGACATTGTGAATCCCTCAATGTTAGATGGTTCAATGTGTGTGGTTTTAACCTTTCCCATTGTCATTTAAACCCCAATTCAAATCTTTCTTTCCATGGAAACTGGGGGAGGACGATTCAGGGATGAGGGAAATTTTGTTTCATTTCAGGCTTTTAAGGTGATGTTTTTTAGTTCAATTTGGGGGTTTGTCACAATTCATGGTGAGGCCATCTCCCCCCCCCCAACTCTTGGGAAACCATCTTCATATTAGGTTCATCACATCTCTGGTTGCACCCTTGTGAATTGAACGGGTAATTTCTTTGGTGATCTTCGCAAGGTTTTCTTTTTGCGGCATATCCTGTGTGCTCTATATGTCTATCCAATTACCATTACCTAGGATTTTTCATCCGTCTTGGCTCAAAGGATCACTTGAGTATAATTTTTCATGGAAAAATGTTTTTTAGTTTGGCAGGTACAAGATTTGAAGGAGAGGCTTTGTTGGAAGTCTTACCCCACAAATTAGCACCCTTTCGATAGATCATCAAGGTTGGTGTTAAGATTGACAACTTCTTAGCAGATGCACCCACTGTCAAAACAATGCACTCTCCTCTCTCTTTAGTCCTTCTCCTTTGGACGCAAGAGGCTTTCCAAATCAAGATAGAAGTAGTCATATAAATATAACAACAAGAACAATTCTACTTCTAACAAAACCTCCCTACTAGATTAGTCAACCAGTGCCTTATGGAGTCAACAAGATATTCAAAAGAAAACTCAATTATTGCACAAAAGACTAGGAGGTCAGGAACAATATTATTAGGTGATATTTAGGTCAATGAACTGCAATAATAAACCAACACCTTGAAATTCTATAGAAACTAAATTAAACCCTTGAAAATTCATTGATTAATGCCTCTAACCCTTCATCAACCAATGAAAAAAATTGTACCTTTGGTGTACCTCAAGGTTGGTGATTACTCGCTACAATTTATGGTTATCAAATGAATTCATATCTATACTATCCTGAAAACTTTGTAGATATCTCTAATTAGCACTTCAAAACCCCCCTAGGGCACCCCATAATGCTTGGAGATGATGATTAGACCTTTTCCAACTTCATTAGGGTTCCTTATTTATAAAATATGAGCCTACAAAACAATCAACCAGACATGCACTAGGGTGATGTCAGCTCCTACACTAGGGTTTTACTAGCCCCTAGGAGCTAACATCACCCTATTTTAAGGCCTCTACAAGATACAAAACACACTTTGCGGGGGGGGTTACTTTTTTTGGATTTTCAAGTAAAATAGATAATCTGAAAATAAATAAATATGGTAAACACCCTGAATTTTTGTGAGTAAATTTAATACAAGTTAAAGTACATTGACAAAATAAATATTTTTTTGTATTTTTTAAAATATTTAATTTTTAGGGTTTTTAAAGTTTTTCTATGTTTTTTCCAATATAGTACAAAGATTTTTGTAAAATTGAAATGATGAAGATGAGGAAAATAGACCTAGGTATTATTCCATTGGGAAATTAGAAATCGAGGCTAGCATTTCTCCCAAGATTCATGTATTCAATATATGAATAAATTAGGGAAATTATAAGAAACCATAGGTTATGTTGGCACATGATCTAATTACGGAAAAAAATATGTTGAGCCCCAAACAAGAGAGATCCTTCAAGAGGAATGCCTCGCCCAACAAAACTATATGATCATGCATGAATACCCTAAATTGCTCCTACCTTGGATGCCTCCGACAATGCAAGACAAAAGATTCAAGATATTTCCACAATTGAGAGAGAAAAGAGAAGAGAAAGACCCTCAAGAATTCTTTCACCATAGAATAGTATTTAAATATTGCAAAGAAACCTTCAAACATCAATATTTATCCCTTTAAAACCCAAGCAATGCTTAAAAAGGAAATGTGCACCACTTAGTCTCTCATATACACGAGTAGAAAAAGAATTAGTCATATTTGATTCCATGATCTTGCTTACAAATAATGAGAAGAGGATTCCTTATTTATAAGAAAAAGGATCACTTTATCACTTCTCTAGGCTAGCTTGCCTAATTTGAGTTTAAAATGAATTTTTAGGGTTCGTCGCCCACTATCCATGGACTAAACCCCATAAAACATAAAACAATGATATAATACAATCATAGCTTCAACATGATGAGAAGTTGAGCTCGGAAGGAGGACGAAATGCCTCATCTAACCCTATCATATATATTTTTCCCTCAACACACTCCTCTAATTGATGGTACGACCTTCAAAAAGATGATTTCAAGGTGGACGATTTGCATTTTTTTTATCAAGATGACCAAGAGGGAGGGGTAATACAATAAGATAAGGTCCAAGTGGGTATGAATTAAGTGTGTTAGAGAGCGTATGCCAACCCTTTCAAGTGAAATCACATTTACAAAGAATAAAACTATAAGTGTGTCTAGGGATCCTATGTTATGTGCCCTAATGGAGTCACCCTATAATGCACCAATACCTACCTAGGGCATAAATTCCCAACATGATTAGGATTTACCACCCATCAAGGGGTAGTTAGTAGGGACACAAGACCAACACATATTGAAATGAGGACCAAGAGTACATACCATGACAAACCAAGGGGTATGGAACCTAGTAGACCAACACTTTTACATAAAGAAGCCCCAACTTGTCCTTTTACAATGGAAAACGAACCCCCCTCTTTGGCACATTTAATAGAGTGCACTGCAGAGAATATGGGGCGTAACAACTAGCTCCAACTCTGGGACATGTTCTCTTCTTAGGAGTGCACGAGAACCTTATGAATATTCTAATACTTGTATTCCTACACACACTTCAAATAAAAAAATGTCAAATGCATCAGAGGTATGTTGGAACCTACAATCTTGATGGTTCATCACACCTCTGGATATTTTGGAGACAGACGGTCTATAGACAACAGGAGACTAGCGGAGCAGTCAACTGGAGTCGACGGAACGAATGAACATTCGGTTGGGAAAACAACTAAATAGTCGACACAACCATGCTTGGCATGGCTACAACAACCGCCTAAACTTTGGGACATTGCAGATTCTACCGAAACTACTTGGACCAAAGACTCGTACTTGTGGACCATATCTTCCCTACTTTCAAGAAGTTGGTTAGATATGGAAACTAAAAATAGGTGACCCTATGGGTTGTCCAATATATATTGTTTTGAGATGTTTTATCATGCTCATTATGCAATATTGTGATGTTCTGATCACTATGATATGTGTTTAAGTGCTTAAACAATGTCTCTAGACCCCACCTTTTCTTCTTAGAATTTTGTCCCCTCCTTTTCTTTTTATGCTCTATAGTTCAGGCCAAGAGGTTTCCCAATATGGTATTAGAGCGATCTAGCCCTTGTTTCTGCAAATCATGCTGAGTCAGATCTAGGGTTGATCGACTTCAAGCAGAATATTTGTCGACTTATACCTCTACCTAAACTTTGATCATATCTGCTAGATCAGAAAGATAGCTTCCAAGATAGAAGCTATTATTCTCAATGTATATAATTATTCTATCTGGGAGACGGATATAGAGACCTTTTTGAAGAGCAAAGGATTGTGGCAGTTTATGAAGACTTCCATCAATGATCTGACGGATGTCGATGCCAAGTTTGCTATCGACATTAAGAAGGATGAAGCTTTGGGCATTATCATGACCTATATTTTGAGGGAGATTTGTTTCCATACAAGTGGGATCAATTGTCCTCATGTCATCTGAACCAAGTTGAAGACTTTATTTAACAAGATAAATGAAGGAGAAGTAATGCAGATAGAAAAATAGTTGATCTACATGGAACCTCTTTCCTTTGATCGGATCGAGGACTATCTGGCTCATATCAAGGAACTACAACTGAAATTGGGTGAATGTGGGAAGGATTTTTCGAAGAAGGATGGACAACTTATCGAGCTAGTTCTGATGAATTTGAAGACACCATATGATGTCTTCTACTCTTCCTTTTTGGGATAATTGGATGTCAAAAAGAAATATGTGAAGGATTTTATTTTTGATACTTTTTGTGATTTGTTAATCAAGGACCAACAGAAGTTGCTTAAAGAAGGGAAGCTTGGTGGCAAAAACCAGGCTCACTTGCTGAAAATCAAGGTCAAGCCAAATACTAAAGAATTTGGTCTACAAGATCAATGACCATGATGTATCCACCAACCTACAAAAGGGAAAACCGAAGAATCGTCATCGTCGATGAAGAAGGGTCGAAAGAAGAAGACCATTTGGTGTTGTTCAAAGGTGGGACGTGTCTATAAGAACTGTTGGAAGAAGATGAAGGAGTTAGAAGGAAAGGTCAAGAGCCTGGAGGATTGTATCTCGACTAAGCAGTCGACCAACCAACCTCCTGAAATTATACCTTTTCTGTCAACACTTCGCATGCATTACATGCTCACGCCAATCATACTAAATGGATAGTGGACTCTGGATGTACTCATCACATGGATAAGGATGCTTCTCTTGATATGGGTGCCCCAGGGTGCATGACGGGGAAAACCATTTGATTATGCGAATCGAGTGTTGTTATGGAAGAAGCATATTAATAATAAGCAAAGCAAGAAGTACACTACACACAGAAATACACACACACACACAGACAAAATGCAAGAATTTGAACCAATCTATGTTACTTCATTACTATTTTCTTACTTGCTTACTTGCTTGTATACTACAATAATGTACATGCTTAAATAGAGTGTTGAGAATGCTTGGGTTGTCTTCCCATTACATTCAGTTACAAGATAAGTTGGAACGGTTTAGAATTTCAACCATTACAGACGACTGGAAGACATAGAGACAATATGTCATAGTTGTGTCGATTGTAGGTGTAGATGATGCTTATCAAGGTGTTCAATATGTCGAGTCGATATTGAACCTGTCGAGGTGCAAAACTTGTCGAAGTCAATATTGAACATGCCAAGGTCATGTCAAGGTTTGGAACCGGTCAAAGTTGATGTTGAACCTGTCGAAGTCGAAAAACAATGCCAATTGTTGGGTGGATCATACCTCCTTCCTTAAGAAACAATGGTCCCCATTGTTTTCTCATACAGATGAGGAAACTTGTTGGTTAGTTCAGTAACAGAGTATCATTTTTGTTGTGATAGGAGTTGCATGGATTTAGACACCTGAAACAAGGGAATTTTGTTCGTCCTTGTATGGCATATTCGTCATCCCACAATGGTGTTGCAAGGAAGAGGTTGTTGAACATAAGGATGGATGTCTTCAGGTTCTGTTGTATGCAATTCCTTCTGTTCCAATAGTGGTGCGTGGTATGGTCGAAGTATATCCACATTAAATACTAGATGCAGACCCAGGAATGAACGAATGTCGAGTTGGAAATCATTTTCTCCAATCTACTTAAGAATATTGTACTGACCATATCACAAAGGATTCAGTTTCATGTATGGACCAATGAAGTGTTCCTTCCTGAGATGCAACCATACATGATCCCCAATTTGAAATGAATGAGGGATATGATGCTTATCGTGTCCATCCTTAGCTTGCACATTAGCTCGTTGCAACATTTCATGTGCTTGTTTCTGGATGTTGTAGATCTGATCTTGACACTGTAATTCTTTTTCAACTTCTCGTCGGTCAGAGTTTGTGTCATTCAACTGTGTCGATGAACTAATCAAGTCAATGGACGCTGAGGGTTGAAATCCATAATAGATCTCAAATGGAATCTTTCCAGTAGAGATGTGCTGAGAACTATTGTAACTGTGTGGTATGTATGGGAGACTTTCATCCCATGTCCGATGATGCTTGTGGTTGTACATGCGGAGTAGTTGTACTACCAAGCAATTCACAACTTCCACCTGTTCGTCTTTCCGAGGATGGAAAGTTGTTGATAAGGAGAGTCTTGTGTCGAGTTGTTTCCAGAGAGTATTCCAAAATATGCTGACAAATATGGCATCCCTGTCGGAAATGATGGTCGTCGGTAAGCCATAATGTTTCCATACATGTTCGAAGAAGAGTTGAGCAGTCTGCTGCATTTTTCGTAGTCTTCTTGCATGGAATGAGAATGGACATCTTGGAAAATATGTCGACTACTACTAAGATTGCGTCATGCTGATATTTGGTAGTAGGATATCTCATCAATTAGTCCGTAGAAATAGATTCCCATGGTCGACTAGGAACCGACAAAGGCGTGTATAGTCCTTGTCGTCGATTCGACGGTTTAGCAATGGAACAAAAAACACATGATCGAATGTATCTGTTGGAGTTAGAATTAAGTGAAAGCCAATAAAAATACTTTTGGAGGATGGCAAGGGTATTCACTACTCCAAAGTGTCCTGCAGTCTTCCTGTAATGCACATCTCAAATGAGCTTCTATCGGTACACAAAGTTGTCCAAACTTGTAAACAATGTATCTTTCAGGAAATAGTTGGTAGTAGATGACAGGTCGGTTTGAAGCTGTCGATAAATTGCAGAAAATTTGTAGTCTACCCAATACAATTGAGGCCAAGTAGTGCTGTCATAGACCTGCATACTCATCACTGTAAAAAGGAGAGTAATGGGTGGTCGACTTAGACAATCGGATGACGCATTGGCTTTACCTTTCTGATACTTAATTACCAACTGGAATTGTTGCAGGTAATTAATCCACTTGAGTTGTCAAAGTCATTTGTAACTTCAATTGGAACAAGGAAAACTGCAAAGGCTTGTGGTCAGTAAGAATGATCGTCATCTTTCCAAGAATGTAATGTCTCCATTGCTTAAGGGATTGCACAATGGCATACAGCTCCTTTTCATATGTTGAATACATTCTAACGGTGGCGTTAAAGCTTTCGTAATGAAAAGCGACAGGGTGACAAGATTGAGTGATCACTATGCCTAGGGCATAGTCCAATGCGCCTGTCTCAATCTCAAAAGGTTGATCCAAATCAAGTAACACAAGTACTGGTGCAATACAGAGATTGTGTTTGAGCTAATCAAATACTGTTGTTGTGTCAATATCCATTTGAAGACAATTTTCCCATTTCCCTTAGTCAACTGATTCAAATGTCAGGCTATGTGACTGAAGCCGAGTATGAATCGTCGATAAAAGTTCGTCAAACCAACAAAACTTCTTAGTTCATGAATTTTTTGAGGAATGGGCCAATATTTAAGGATTTTTACTTTGTTTGGATCAACATGAATTCCTGCAGAGTCAATTACATACCCGAAATATTTGATGTTGTTCATCGCAAATGAGCATTTGTCCATGTTCAAATAAAGTCGATGTTATCGAAGAGTGTCGAGGACTTGTCGAAACTGTCAGACATGTTCTTCCCATGATTGACTAAAAATCAAGATATCGTCTAGGTATAAAATGACACACTTGCTGATAAAAGGTTAAATAATGTCATCCATATATCACATGAAGGTCGCAGGTGCATTGGTTAAGCTGAAAGGCATGACTAACCATTCAAACAATCCTTACTTGGTTTTGAAAGCAGTTTTCCATACATCGGTGGAATCGAACGTAATTTGATGATATCTTGACTTGAGGTCGAGCTTAGTAAAGAATTTAGCACCTTTTAGACAGTCAATTAGTTTGTCTATCCTTGGAAGAGGGTATATATTCTTTACCAAAATCTTGTTGAGATCTCGACAGTCGATGCACATGCACGAAGTCCCGTATTTCTTTGGAACGAGGATGACTGGACTTCCACAAGGAGAGGAGTTGGGTCAGATGTGACCTTTGTTAATCAAATCTTGAATTTGTGTGTGAATCTTTTCATTCTTGATAATGTATATTCTGTAAACAGATGCATTAGGTAATGGAAAAAGAGGAACAATTTCAATGGAGTGTTTTACCTAGCAATGTAGAGGTACTCTGTTTGGATCTTGAAATACGTTCTAGTATTCATCAAGAATATTGTCGATGTGCTACTATTGTTGGGAGTTGCATTGGTCGGTGAGTTGACTAGTTGTTGCAGTTTTCATGGGATGTTGAGGCTTAATCATTATCAATGTGAATCTCTAAGCATGGTTGATGAGCTTCTTCATTTGTTTAGCAGATATCATTGCAACCGTTGGTGTAGGTCGTCGCTCTAGTATACCATACCATTGGTTTTGTATTTTTACAATCACCTTCTGAGGTCGTGACTGATAACTCCCAAGTCGATCCAAGTTTCCAAACAGGGCATTGGCTACAGAAAGCAGTGCCACGTCACAGAGTACTTCATATTTAAAAGGCTTAATGAAGTAGGTGAGTTTGCATTATCAGGTTATCCTCGGTTCCTATCCATCCTTCATCCAACCGATATTATAAGTTGAGGATGTGGAGTGGTGACAAGACCTATTTTCTTCACAAGATCTTCAGAAACAAAGTTCTTATGGCTACCATTATCCACAATCAAATGCAATGGATTGTTTTCAACCCATATCTGTGTATGGAACATGCGTCTTATTCCTCCTCTTCGACGATAGTCAAGGCTATCAGAGTGGTTGATATCGATATCAAAAGGGTCAATGCTTCTGGGTCAGATTCTACTAGGGTTTTGTCGGACTAGTCAGAGGTAGACATTTTTTCCAAAAATGTCTTCCGATCCTTGCATTCAGACGTATCATGCAATGATGAACTGTGGTAATCACACAATTTTTCACTAGGGGTTTTTTTGCTATATATTCTCTTATCTTTATGGGAGTGTTTTTTTCCATGGACTTGCTTTGGTGGGGTCACTTGAGAAGGGTGTCTTGACTTGTCGGATTTAGCTGGTGACTTCTTGTCAGATGTTCGACCTATCGGCTTGGTCGTGAAGCATGATTTTCCTTTCTATTTGGATTCAAGCTTACTGGCATAGTGGAATGCATCTACAAGCATACTGACAGTAAGAAACTCCATCTCTTGTTGAATATATGGGGAAAATTCGATGACGTACTTCAAAACAAGCAATTTCTCTTCTTCTTAAACGCTAAGTCTCACCATTAGTCAATAGAAGTCGTCGGTGTAACTCTGCATGGATTGGTCTTTCCATTTCCTTAGTTGTTTCCACTTCTTATACTATTGTTCAATGTACTTGGGTAGGTAGAACTCCTTCCAGATATACTCGACAATTTTCTCCCATGTCTCTATGGGATCTCCGTCTTTCTCCATCTTTGTCAATAGGTTCTCCCACCAGTAGTGCAAAAAGGTCGACGTCTTTAAGGATGCAATGGCGATCTTTTTCAGCTTCTGAGACTTGGTTCAAAGAGTAATAGGATTATAGTTATTGTGCCCAATTGTCTTTGGATTCCATGTCAATTTTGTGTTCTAGATTCTTTATGTCCAAGTTCATTTGCACCTTGAATGGACTGATTTTGTCAGATTTGGATCTTGTTGAGAATCCTCCTGATGTCTAGGAAAATCGCATGAGAATATCATTGAATTGGGAGAACATTTCAGTTCATTGTCGAGCCAGTGCTTTCTCTATGAGTTACTATGTACCATCAATTGCATGTCTATTGTTTGTTTATTCGGCCATCTTCGGTTTATTCGGCCATCTTACTCGAAATTCAAAGGTAGTGTCTGGTTGGATTGTTGAGTTTGTGAGTGTGTTTGAACATGCATAAGTCAAGTAACCTCGATAGAAGTGTCTACACATGACTCAAGAACGAATAAGATCTGATACCAATGATCTGGGTGCCCCAAGGTGCACAAAGGGGACAATAGTTCGATTGTGTGAATCGAGTACTATTATGGCGAAAGTATATTAATAATAAGCAAAGAAGGAAATACACTACACACGGAAACTTACACACACACATAGACAATATGCAAGGATTCAAACCAATATATGTTACTTCATTAATGTTGTCTTACTTGCTTACTTTATTGTATATAACAATAATGTACATGCTTAAATAGAGTGTTGAGAACACTTGGGTTGTCTTCCCGTTACGTTCAGTTACAAGAGAAGTTGGAACGGTTCAGAAGTTCAACCGTTAGAGACGACTAGAAGACATAGAGACAATTTGTCGTAGCCGTGTCGATCGCTGGTGTTGATGATGTTGTTGAGGTGCTGAATATGTCGAGTCGATATTGAACCTGTCGAGGTGCAAAACTTGTCGAAGTAGATATTGAACCTGTCGAGCTCATGTCAAGGTCTGGAACTTTTTGAATTCGATGTTGAACCTGTCAAAGTCGACAAACAATGCCAACAATTGGGTGGATCATCTCTATTATCTTCATTTAAGTGGTGCTCCTGAAGAGAAGATTTATGTCGTTGATGACTATTCCCTCACTGTCTCTAGAAATGGTGATATCGAATGTCAACATGGTCATATATCTGAAGTCTATCATGTACTGAGTATGAGTGCAAATTTGTGGTCGGTTTCTCAACTAACGAAGACTAAGAAGGCTGTTGAATTATGATTGGATTGATTTATCGTGAAGGATCTAAGGTATGGAGGAGAAACTGTTACCTCTAGAATTTTGGATCCTAAGGATGGAATTTATAAATTCTGTGATTCTTGAATGACTGGACCAGGTGCACTCGTTTCCCAAGCGAACAATAGAAGTCAAATTTGGCATGAACGACTTGGTCATATAAAATTTCGAAGTATGAAGATGATGGTAACTCAGAATATGGTTATTGGTATCCCAAAGACTGTTCCACCTCTTGGATTTTGTAGAGGATGTATGCTTGGGAAGCATCATCAGGCACCCTTTGATTCGAGAAAATCATGGCATGCACAGGAATGACTAGAGATTGTTCACAGTGATATTTTTTGCATGAACAAACCATCACTCGCAGGTGCAAAGTATATTATGACATTTATTGTTGATTTCTCTCTATTTATGTGGGTTTATTTCTTAAAGAATAAGAGTCAAGTCTTTGAAAATTTCAAGGAATTTAGGGAACTGGTTGAAAAGAAGTGTGGTCAACCCCTTAAATGTTTGAGATCAGATAACGGTGGTGAATATGTGAGCCAACAATTTGAAAGATATCTCTTGCAGAATGGCATTTCTTGGAAGAGATATTTCCCTCACACCCCTCAGCAAAATGGTGTCACGGAGAGGAATAATCGGACCTTGGTAGAAATGGCTCAATTTCTACTACAGGCCAAGGACATTCCGACAAAAATTTAGGCAGAAGTTGTATATTGCTCAAACTATCTTCTGAACCTTGTGCGTATCAAATTATTCATTCACACGATTCTCGTCGCAAAATGGAGCGGTCGGAAGCCCTATGTCGGTCACCTGAGAAACTTTGGATGTATTGCTTGAGAGCATAGTAGCAACAACTGCAGGAAGAAACTGGATGCAAAGAGTCATGCTTGCATCATGATGGGATACTATGATGAGTTGAAATTCTATAGATTGTTTGATGCTATCAAACAACAAATCATATTGAATCGAAGTGTATTATTTGATGAGACGATTTAAGGTAATAATCTATTGATCTCCTCTCCTGGTCCTTTGAATAGTGATCATTTTAATATTCTTGAAGAGTTGGGATCGACTATATCCATTTCTGGAGTATTGACCAGATCGACAAGTTCTCCTAAATAGAATGGTGGTCGGTGTACTCTAACTTTTGAAGTCGATGGTTTGACTTCCTCGACTGATGAAAATTGACCTGAGTCACCGATGTCTTCCTAAGATCGATGGGATATTAAGACAATTGAATTTACTGGACCAGATGCCGACAATCCGAGTATTGGTTGGTAGACTTGATTCAGAAACAATATGGCAATGTTGCTTTGATGGCACGTATACTTGACACCTGTGATCCTGATACATATGTTGATACTCAGGGTGTGCCAGAATGGGAGAATTCCATGACTACTAAAATTCATTCCTTGAAGAAGAATCAGACGTGGGAACTTGTTCCTTGAATGCAAGGAAAGAATGTTGTGAAGTGTCGATGGCTCTATAAGACCAATTAGTTTACCTCCAATGGTGTTTTTGAACGCCACAATGACCATTTGGTTGCCAAGGGATTCTCTCGGCAAGAAGGCCTTGACTATACTTAATTCTTTGCTCCTATCGTGAAGATGAATTTTGTTTGACTATTCCTCTCTCTTGTTGGTCATTTTTGTTGGGAGCTTCACCAAATGAACGTGAAAACTGCATTTCTTCATGGATATCTCACTTAAGAAATTTATATGGAGCAACCACCTGGTTTTGTGACAAACTCTAGTATTGTCAGTCGACTCAAGAAGTCATTGTATGTTTGAAATAGGCACTTCGTGCTTGGTGTGAGAAGATTGATCATTTCTTTGTCAATCTTGGTTTCAAACGTTGTGAATATTATCACAAAATATATGTATTACATGTTCATGGTGATTCTCTAATTGTGGCATTGTATGTTGATGATTTAGTCATAATTGGAAACAATGTCGATCTTATTTTGGGTCTGAAAAAACAACTTGATGATACCTTTGAAATGACTAACCTTGGTCTATTGCATTTATTTCTTAGAATTCAAGTCTTACAAATGGATGATGGCACATTTCTTTCTCATCCTAAATATTTCATGGATCTCTTGAAACAATTCAAGTTGGATGACTGCAAGTCATGTGCTACACCTTATCAGTCATGAGTGAAGTTGTCAAAAGATTGTGATTCTCCCCGAGTCGACGCCACTCCTTATCGACAGTTGGTCAATAGCCTTATTTATCTGACGCAAAGTCGATCAAACCTATCCTTTGTTGTTAGTGTCATTTCCAAGTTCATGCAAGATCCTCACAAAAGTAACTAGAAATTCATGGAGAGAATTATTCGCTATTAAGGGTACGTATCAGTATCGTATCAAGTATTGTTGCAGTACAAACCCACTCGTTGGCTACACCGATTCCAATTGGGGCGGTGACATTGTCGACCAAAAATCTACTTCTGGTTGTGTTTCATCTGAGCTTTGGACCTCTAGTCTGGTCATGTAAGAAACTGAAGGTTGTCTCTCTTTCGACTAAAAAAGATGAGTATCATGGTGTTGTTAATGAAGGAAGATAGGAAGTTTGGATCCGATAGCTTCTCGATGAGCTTGGATTTCTTGTTCAGACCTCTACTATTTTTTACTTTGATAACCAGGGAGATATTCAAGTTGTTGATAATCTTGTTTCTCATAGAAAAATGAAGGATGTTGAGCTTCATGTTCACTAATTGTTATAGTTGGTGTAGGAGAACATTGTCTCTCTTCTTTATTGCAAAACAAATGATCAGGTTGTTGATATATTTATGAAGCCTTTACCAGAAGCTAATTTTGTGAAACTTCAGGCTATGATTGGGATTCAAGAAGCCGCAACGATGGGCAAGTGTTCACAACAAGTAATTTCACCTCCTCAATCTCCAGAGATTTGTGTTGATGGGGGGGGACTGTTGGAACCTACAGTCTTGACGGTTCATCGCACCTTTGGATCTTCTAGAGACATTTGGCCTATAGAAGAGAAGCGACTAGTAAAGTATTTGACTAGAGTCGACGGAACGACTGAATAGTCGATTAGGAAAACAACAGAATGGCTAGCACGACCATGGTCGACGCAACTACAACAATTGATTAAACTTTGGGACGTTGCAAATTCTATGGAAACTACTTGGACCAAAGACCCCTACTTGTGGACAAGATCTTCCCTACTTTCAGTAAGTTGGTTAGATATGGAAACTATAAATAGGAGACCCTATGGGTTGGCTAATATATCATTTTGAGACGTTTTATCATGCTCATTATGCATTGTGATGTTCTGATCACTATGCTATGTTTTTAAGTGCTTAAATAATGTCTCTAGACACCACCTTTTCTTATTGGAATATTGTCCCCTCCTTTTCATTTTCTACTCTATAGTTTAGGCCGAGAGGTTTCCCAACAAGGTAGACACCTTCGTCCTACCTTTTTCAAAAAAAAATGTAATGTATAAAAACAACACAACAAATGCAATGCATGGGTAAAGAAAATGACACATCAAAATGTTTATGAAAGAGATCATGCAACCTACCTACTTCTAAGCATGGTGAAATAAAAAAATCAAGTAAAATCATACCACCAATGAAGCCACCTTATCATATCATTCATGCTAGGAATTCTTCCATTGTCTTTGGAAATAGTCCAAGACAAAATCACATCAATGATAAGTTGACTATATGTAATTACCTTCATCAGAATAGTGTTGGAACAATAGAAAAGATCACAAACTCAAATCCTTCAAACCCTTTCGAAGGAGAGGGGACCCTTTCACAAGCCCCCGCTATCCAATCTTGGATAGAGGTCAAGTAAAAACTTCCTTCATTATGAATCTACTCTTCAAAACTTGTTTGCTGACCCAAATGAATTTTGAAACAAGTAAAAATCCATGAAATATATGGATGGAAAAGAGACCTCAAATTTCCCTAGGAGAGTGCATACTATGTTACTCTAACCATACAATAGAACCACCGTCATGTTTCTAAAAACCAACACTAATAATTGAGAAACACGGTTGGGAATGATGGTTGAGATCCACCTTAGGAAAGAGTAAACCTGATTGTTCAACACATGCAGTAGAAATCTCCATATGTAACCATATATCATCATCAATGGTGAGCAAGCACAACTAAACCATTTCCTAAGAAATCTCATCAAAGGTAGGTTTTCCAAGGTCTTCAAAATTTACATTTTACTCATTCAAAGAATCATATATGGGCTCTCTAACAAATTTCCAATTTTCACTACCCATGTCATGCTCATTTGAAAAATGCACATCATTATTTACGTGGAAATCATATTCATTAGAAAAAAGATACTCAAGCCTGTCATTTAAAAAATCGTCTTCAAGATCAAAAGAGAGAGGAAGGATCACCAAAATTTAATCATAAGGAGAACCAGTATCAACCACACCTTCATCAACCATTCCTTCAATATATTTTTCAACGAGGAAAGGCTCTTCAAGATATTCTTCATTTTGTCTCAAATCTGCATAAAAAATTCAGCTCTAGTTTGTTGATGTATTTGTAACTTCGGAATGTATTCACTTGTATATTTTATATATTGTATTTCATTGGTCCTTGATGTTCCTATCAGGGGAACCATTAATGTAATCAAGTCATGCAATTCATAGAGATTGACCCTCCTTTGTAAGTCGAGGGTCACAGTTGTGGGGCACTAGGGTTATTAGACTCTCCTAGAGAAGTCAGCCCTAGTAAGTAATTGTCAAGTCGGAAACTAGTATAAATAGAGAGTGAGCCTCTCTATTTGATACACACACTCACCCAGCTATAGCGCATAGGTGAGAGAAGAGGAGCTCGCACAAGTAAGAGAGACAACAGTTGTTGGATATCATCTTTTTGTCTTTGGGTTTTACTGCTGCCATTGGTGCTCATTTTATCTCTGAGGAAGTTGCGGGGTTTTTCCTTTATGGTTTCCTCGAGGATAAATCTTTGTGTCTATTGTCTCTTGTGATTTATTGTTGTACATGTTATTCTCTCAAATAAGATCCTAAGATCATATTGTCTAATTGATAAAAATCTAACATGGTATCAGAGCTAACCTGAGAAGAAGACATTGTGCAGCTGCAAAAGATAGGGCTTCTTTTGGGTCTCTCTCCACAATCATTCAGCAAAAGGAGGCTAGGATAACTCTCCATTAAAGGGTGCATCTTTTTGTCGAAGCAGAAGTTGATTCCGGGCATTTTCAGTTACAGCTGTGGAAATTAGGGCTTTTCACAGAAGAAGAATTTTTTAGTGAGCCTAGCATAGGATTTCACTCCTCATCAAAATCTAAGTTTAGAGACCAAGTTCAAATTTTTTGGTTGAGTAAAACTCCAAGAAAGTCAAACCCTAGTTTGACCCCAGGCCTCAAAAACCCTAAAATACTAAACCTGGTAGCTTTGGTACATTCGTTATATCTCGAGATTTAAGAAGGCTCAGGAGCCAAAATTTTCATAGATCGAAGATAAAATCCTAATGTATGGTGTGTAAAAATTTCAACCTCATATTTGCTATATTCTAGGAGATATTATTCCTCCAAATCAAGGTTCCATCCCCTTCTAGGATTCATCCCTAAACAAAACACCTAGGCAGAATTGCTATATCTTGGGCTACGAAGGTCCAAATTACATTTCACAAGATGTTTCAGATAGGGCACGGACTCGACTTTCTGTGGTAAAATTTTCACATCCCGAAGGTGAAACAATGACACGTGGAAATCTATACAAGTTCCCTATGTTGAATAGTCCTGAAAGAAGTCACCTTGGGAAAACTCTCGTAAGTCCCAATTGGTGAAACCAATTCTGCTCAAACCTGCGGTGTTGGAAAGGGTACATACGAGGCTACCTTATTACTACATTTCAGACACATAGGAGTAGTACTTTCATATATACCGCTGAAACAATATCAGGCATTTATGCAGAATAAATTGGAAAACTAGGGCTTCCTGTTCCGGAAGCTTCCCTCCACTGATTTTAGAAAAGGAGTACATTGGATAGCTCACCTTGAAGAGGCCCATATTTCTATCCAATCAGATCTGAAAGATTCCAAGTTTTTAAAATTATATTTTCTCTGACAAACCCTAGATAAGCCAGCTCTGGAACTAGGACGGACACCTCAAATCAGTAAGATCTAATCTTTTGTTATTTACATTTGAGATTCTCATTTCAAAATGACTAATCACACCAGCCTGATGACAAGCTTGGTGAAGCTGACAACTTCTAAGCATGGAAGTATAGGATCTCACTGGTTCTTGAAGGAAATGAATTGGACACCTACATAAGTGGAGAGGTTCCAGTTCCAGAGGGAGATGAAGCTAAAGCATTACACAGGAAGAACTTGGTCAAGGCCAAGAGGATCACCTTATACCACGTGTGTCTTCCCTAAAGACACCTAAAGATATGTTTGATTCCTTGACCAAGCTATTTTGAAGAGAAGAATATAAATCGGAAGAAGTATAGGAACTCCATGAACCTTGAAGCAATTGACTTGGATAAGTATTTCAGTAAGAAAGGTCTAGGAGCCAAAGGGAGATGAGGCCAAGGCTAGAGCCAAGAGAACCATTGCAGATTCTATTAAAGATCATCTCATCCCTCATGTGTCATCCTTGAAGACACCAAAAGGAAGTGTTCAATGCTATGACAAAGCAATCGAAGAAGAATAAAATTTGGTTATAACCACCTTGAATGGCCTCCCAGGATCATGGGATTTATTCATTCGAGGAATGTGTACCAGAAGGAAGTGATTACCTTCAACAGACTATGGGAAGAGTGCACACAAGAAGAAGCTCAACTCATAATAAGAGAAGAGAAAATGGGAGCAACTGAAGATCAAGCTCTCACCATCCAAAGAAGATCCCTCAAGCGATGAGGAATACGAAGGACTCAACTCTTGAAAAACCTCTTATCCATCTTAGCATTTGGATAAGAAATGATGTTGTTATGAATAAAGAAGATGATGAAGCTAAAGGCTCAAGAAGGAGTCTACCCATGAAACGAATAAAGACAAGTATTCAATTGTCATTTCATGATATTATTTGGTTATGCATCTATTTATATTCAGTTGATGTGTTATGCATGTTTGCATTAATGACAATATACTACTAATATGCATGTGATGGGTGAGTAACCCATGGTGCTATACAACTCTCCATTGCTACTTATATAGAATGAAACCTCTTTGCTGACATATTGGATTAGTGCACAATCTCAATGATGTCATGGTAGAGATGGAAGGCATCTAGAAAGTTTCTGTGAGATATGGATGAATGTTGTATTGGCTAAAATAGTTGCATGATTGTATCTTTATGCATAAGAATTTTCCATTATGAATATGCCTTATGAAATGTTTCTAACCATACAACTAATGTATTTGACTTGTAGGAAAGATCGCATACAATCGCCTACAAGAAAATAAGGATGAGACTTGTTCCAAAGAACAAGTGGCGACAGTTCGAGAAATAATACAAGATGAAAAATAATATGACGATACATTCAAAGAAAGAAAGAGGTCTCAAACACAGTGCAGTTATGTGACATTGTTGAGCGACATCATTGATGCAAAACCTTCCAGCTATGAAGAAGTAGCCAAGAAGAAAGGGAAGGAGAGTACCAATTCAAGAAGAATGATGTCTAGGATGCAGTATCGAGACTTGAAGGGAAGTCCGTAGATCCAGCATGCAGTAGATGCCAACATCGCGGGATACAAGGAAATATTCGTAGCACGAGGCTTCTCACAGAAAGAAGGCATAGACTACGAAGAGACATTTGATGCTACTGGGAGTTGAGGCACATGACAGGCCGACTCATGTGTGCAAATTAAAGAAGGCCTTGTACGAGCTCAAAAGGAACCCATGGGATAACACATACATGAGGAGCTTGAAGATCACCTAGAGTGATGAAGATATTAACCTTTTCTACAAGGTTGAATATGAAAGCCTATAGAGGATGACAAGCTCACAAATGGGTGCAATAAGAACTTTTGAAAAGGTTCAAGATAGAGGATCTTGGTATCCAATGACCCTAGATGGATACATAGAATATTCGTAGCAGAGGAAGCTACTTGGCACTCCAGTAAAGAATATTTCAATACATAGAGTATGAAAGGCAGAGGGAGAATGATTCTCCACTTCAGAGGGAGTGACTGCAAAAGATCCTGAGGTTCGACATGGTACGACAAGATGGACAGCTTACTGATGGCTCTAGGATTTATTGAGAGTAAAATGGATTCCAACCTTTACTTCAAGGTTGAAGGTGGAATACCAGTGATGCTCATGTTATATGTCGATGACTTGTTCCTAAAAGAAAAGAGGAACTCATTAAAGTTGCAAGAAGGAGGCTTGTTGCCGAGTTCGAGATGAAGGACTTGGATATGATGCACTACTTTCTAGGCATGGAGGTGTGACAAAATGTGGATGGAATCTCCCTGGTACAAGGGAAGTATGCAGTGGATACCCTGAAGAGGTTTGGGATGATGGACTGCAAGGCCATGACCACACCTATGGCATCAAACCTGAAGCTATTGAGTGATGCTTCATCAAATACGGTTGATGCCATGATGTATCGTCAAATTATTTGTTCCTTGATGTACCTGACGAATACAAGACTAGATATTTGCTTTGCTGTGAACACATTGAGACATGTTCACCTGATTGCTACAAAGGATATTCTGAGGTACCTGAAGGGTATAGTTGATTATGGGCTCAAGTATGAGGCGAATCAGAAGATTAACCTAGAAGGTTATGTGGATTCGGATTGGACAGGCAGTGCCATTGATAGGAAGAGCACTTCAGGGTGCTGCTTCAGTATGAGATCAGGTGTGATCTCTTGGTTTAGCAAGAAGCAGTCTTGCATGGCATTGAGTACAGCCGAGGCAAAATATTTTGCCACTTGCTTGGCTATTTGGGAGGTAGTATGTTTCTTTTGAAAACTACTATTTGATTTGATTGATATGACTTTCATTTTTGTATGATGCAGAGAGGAGCAGTGAATCTCCAATATGTGATCCAGATCGAGATCTCTTGAAAGAGGGAGTTCAAGCATAGCCGGTGAGATAGGTTGTCTGAGCATAAAATCATGATGAAGCTTGTAGGTTTCTCAGACATAAACAGTCATGTAGGTTGTCCTCGGATGTAATCGGTCTTGGCGAAGCTCGGAGGTTATCCATGGACGTAATCAGCCCTGATGTGATTCTATGCTAGAAATGGCCAGAGTGAAGTTTGATTACTTTAGGGAGAATCTTGGTGTTCTCCAGGTCGAGGTTCCTTCCAAGGGGAAGTGATGAGTCCGTGTGCCTTTCTGATATGGTGGTAGGATTGGTTCCTCCCATGGTCAGATGTAAGTGTTGTGCATTTCTGACATGGTGGTAGGATTGGTTCCTCCCATGGTCAAATGTAAGTGTTGTGCCTTTCTAACATGGTGGCAGGATTGGTTCCTCCCATGGTTAGATATAAGTGTTGATACCTACATCCAGTATGAAAAAGGACTGGCTCTGTAGCGGAAGTCCTTGCAGAGGGCAAGGCCTACATCTAGCATGAAAAAGGGTTGGCTTTGTAGAAGTACATCCAGCATGAAAAAGGGTTGGCTCTGTAGTGGCCTACATCTAGTATGAAAAAGGATTGGCTCTGTAGAGACACATCCAGTATGAAAAAGGATTGGATCTGTGAAGTTACATCCAGCATGAAAAAGGGTTGGCTCTGTAGAGGCCTACATCTAGTATGAAAAAGGACTGGCTCTGTAGAGACACATCCAGTATGAAAAACGACTAGCTCTGTGAAGTTACATCCAACATGAAAAAGGGTTGGCTCTGTAGAGGCCTACATCCAGTATGAAAAAGGACTGGCTCTGTAGAGACACATCCAGTATGAAAAAGGACTGGCTCTGTGAAGTTAGATCCAGCATGAAAAAGGGTTGGCTCTGTAGAGGCCTACATCTGGTATGAAAAAGCACTGGCTCTGTAGAGACACATCCAGTATGAAAAAGGACTGGCTCTGTGAAGTTACATCCAGCATGAAAAAGCGTTGGCTCTGTTGATGAAGACCTACATGGAGGTTAGGCCTACAACTAGCATGAAAAAGGGCTGGCTTTGTAGAACTTCCTGTGACGAGAAGAATTGAGAGATAGCACCATTTGATCGAGATAGTGAAAGCAGTGATGATGATGATGATCCAACTTTGATGATGATCTAGTGGTGATCCATCTTTGATGATGATCCAGTGACAAATACTTGTGTTGCTAAATTGTGTCAAGAGAATACCTTCCTAGTTAAGAGGGAGTGTTGATGTATTTGTAACTTCGAAATGTATTCACTTTTATATTTTATATATTGTATTTCATTGGTCCCCGATGTTCCTATTGGGAGAATCATTAATGTAATCAAGTTATACAAAGTCATAGAGATTAACCCTCCTTTGTAAGTCAGGGGTAAATTTCCCACAGTTGTGGGGCACTAGGGTTATTAGACTCTCCTAGAGAAGTCGGCCTTAGTAAGTAATTGTCAAGTCGGAAACTAGTATAAATAGAGAGTGAGCCTCTCTATTTGATACACACACTCACCCAGCTATAACGCATAGGTGATAGAAGAGGAGCTCACACAAGTGAGAGAGAGAACAACTGTTGGAGATCATCTTTCTGTTTTTGGGTTTTACTGTTGCCATTGGTGCTCATTCTATTTCTGAGGAAGTTGCGGGGTTTTTCCTTTATGGTTTCCCCGAGGATAAATATTTGTGTCTATTTTCTCTTGTTATTGATTGTTGTGCATGTTATTCTCTCAGATAAGATCCTAAGATTATATTGTTTAATTGATAAAAATCTAACATAGTTGATCCAAATTGAAAACCTCTTCAAATTTTCACGACGGGAAAAGATCATGGACATCTTCCTCAGTACATGTTTGACCTAAAGGCTCAAGTACAACAATTTCAACCCTTAAAGAATAATATATAGGAGGGCCAAGAAACATCCAATAATTATCGTCCTCTTCATCATGCAAAGGAATTATGCCATTTTCTTTTAAAAGTCCTAAGACATCATAATAATATTGAAAATGTCAATAAGGAGAAATCGCCATTTCTTTACTTTATTCAATTAAGGCTTCTTGGTCTTCATATGATTCCTCTTCAATGTTAGGGATCGAGACAAAAATCTCAACGAAATATTCTTCAACAATAGCTTCTTCATGAGAGATTTCTAGGGGTTGATCTTCATCATGGCATTCTTTGAAATTATCTTCATATTCAAGAAATGGAATAGGGGTGGCTTCTTCCTTAGATCCCTCTTCTTCTTTCAAGGGTGGTATGAGACCCTCTTCAACAATTTTTTGTGCATCATATAATGTATTGACACCTTGAACTTTAGATGGTTATTGATCAATGTCATTAGGGCACCAACGTTTACAAAATGTTTCCAAAAAGTATCCAAAGGATGTAATTGTTCTCTTTCCAAGACATTCATACCAACGCTTGGAATAGTTTTTGAAACCAAATGAGAAAGAATCCATCATATCATTTTCATAAAGGATTTCATTATCCCGTTCAAATTTGAAAAAGGTCACAAGGTAAGCCAAATCAAGGCTAGTGTTTCTCCCAAGAATCACAATTCAATATTTGAATTACTTAGGGAAAGGCTAAGAAACCCTAGGTTATGTTATCACTTGACATAAATAGGGAAAACAATTTGCCAAGGCCCAAACAAGAAAGATCCTTCAAGAGGAATGTATCACCCAACAAAAATAGACTATCATGCATAAAATCTTGAATAGCTCCTTCCTTGGATTCCTCCGGCAGTGCAAGGAAAGAGGTTCAAAATATTGCCACACTTGAGGGAGAAAGGAGAAGAGAAAGATCCTCAAGAATCCTTTCACCTTATAATAGCCTTTAAATATAGTAAAGAAACCTTCAAACATCAAGATTTATCCCTTAGAAACCCTAGAAATCCTAAGAAGTGAGGTGTGCACCACTTAGTCTCTCATATACACAAGTAAAAAATATTTCACTCATATTCAATGCCATGATGTTGATTACAAATGAGAGGAGGATGCCGTATATATAAGAAAAAACACTCAATTTATTAGTTCTCTAGGCCGACCTATGTAATTTGAGTGTAAAATGAATTTGTAGGGTTTGTCACCCATAATCTAAGGACTAAACCTCATAAAACATAAAATAATGATAAAATGCAAGGATAGCTTCAACATTATGATAATTTGAGCTTGGAAGGGGAACCTCATCCACCATCTAACCCTAACATATGTATTTCTCCCTCAACGCCCTCCATCAATTGATGGTATGACCTTCAAAAACATGATTTTAAGGTGGAAGAATTGCATTTCTTCATCAAGATGACCAACAAGGAGTGGTAATACAATAAGATAAGGTCCATGTAGGTATGAATAATGCGTTCTAGAGTGGGTATTACAACCCTTACAAGAGAAATCCCATTTACAAAACATAAAACCATAAGTGTGAATAGGGGATCCTAAGTCATGTGTGTTAGTGGAGTCACCCCAAGATGCACCAATACCTACCCAGGGCATAAATTCCCGACATGGTGGGGAGTTACCACCCATCAAAGGGTATTCAACAAGGACACAAGACTAGCACGTCTTGAAATGAGGAATAGGAGGACCTACCATGACCAACCAAGGGGTTTGGAACCTAGTAGACCAACAGTTGTACGTAAAGGATCCACAACTTGACCTTTTACAATGGAAAAAAGACCCCCCTTTTGGAACATATGGTAGAGTGTGCTGCAAATAATTTGGAGCATAAATGGAAGGAACATATTAAAGGATTACTTCTCCTTATAGTTATTCCAAGAAATGTTCTCACTGTGAACATGTAGACATGAAAAGGGAAATTCAAAGGTGTGAAAGGCATAGTGATGAATGTGAAGAGAACATAAATAAATGGCCATGAGAAGGTGGGAAGCATGGTGAAAATATTGGGAGATAACTAACTCAAGGGAACTAAAACAAACAAGGAGACCATTAATGATTTCAATGAAAGGACAACTTGAAAACAACAAGGGAAAACTAGTTTTATTGGCGATATGAGAAGAATGTCAAAATGAAAAGTCGAACAAGGATGCTACAAAAGTAAAGGAGCTACAATACAAAGTCCTCCATCTAATATTGGAACAAAAACAAGGTTTTGAGAAGCTTATAAATTGTGTTTCATGAATCCTGAAAAACAAGGTTTTGAGAAGATTATAAATTTTGTGTTTCACGAATCCTCAATGTGTTCACTTTTAGTGGCTACAATGGAGGAGGACAAAGTGGAACAAAAATCATAGATGAATAGACGCTACGACCCCTCCTACTTGGCATCCATAACAAGTTGAGAGAACTTGAAATCATGGGCTTGTTTAAATTTTTTTTGCTAAGTTATCAAGTTCTACAAATTTGTTTTTTTACTAAGCAAATATGTAAGACTGTACACAAGTCATAATATGAATCTTAGGAAGATAGCATATAAGGTAGGAGAATTTGGTGATAGTATTAGAATATGGCCCATTTTATAGGAAATTTTGAGGTTGTTCTATGTCACAAGTTTTGTAACATTGGGTTGTTCGATGAGGTTGTGACCCTTTTTTATTAATACAACTAGTAATTGCTCTTATCTGTGTGTGTGTGTGTGTGTGTGTGTGTGTGTGTGTGTGTTTCCAATTGGGTCTAGATCGAGTGGTTGTGGGATGGAGTGTTATCATCCCCACCTAGGTTCTATTCCTCTAAGAGACATGTTGAACTCATATTGAGTATATTGTTGTATTGGATTCAATTCCTATTGTTGATTAGCCTTGTGCCTTGAAGAATCTAGGGTTTACTCTAGGTACCATCCTCGAAATGAGGGGAAGTGCATGAGAGGTTTTCTCTTGGATATATATATATATTGTTTTTCAACTAAGTGGTTTATCTCATGTGGTTGAGTGTTGTGAACAACAAGCATGAGGTAACGAGGTTAAGTCCTCAAGTTGGCTTCCTCTATGGATATTATGTGCCTCACACATTGTCCCTATTGAGCTAGGTTTCCAAAAACTACAACCTCACAATTTAACCCAGGTACCATCTTCGAAATAAGGGAAGCAAACAGAGTTTCCCATGATGTGCATTTCATCGAATATATTTATGTATGTATGTTGAATTATTATATTGTGGGCAATATTTCCTTAAGTTTTACATTTTTAATAAGCCATGATGGTTAGATCAAGTGGCCATGATCTAGACGTGAGAACTCTCCCCTTGAAGTTGGGGAGGTCATGGGTTTTACTCTCTTGGACCCCTTGGGGTTAGGCTCTATAATTAGGGACAATGGTTTACCCCATTTACCATCAACGAATTATGGGGAAGTAATCAGAGGGTTTTCCACAAGGTTATTACTTGGAAACAAAATTACAATTTTAATGAAAATATTAACGAGTAATGTTATCTTTTAAATTGTCTTAGATCTATTTAAACTATGGATCTATTAACATTGAGAGATCAAATATATCAAGGTACAAAACTCTTTTTAAAATGTGAAAACTTGAGGAAATATATGCACCTTGAGGGATTTGTTTTAAAATATATGTTTATCTTTACAAATATATGAAAATAGTAACATTTGTTCACAACAAAAAATTTAAAAGTTAAATGTATAACTTATAAAAAAATATAGGGATATCTAGGAGAGATGAACGATGGTATTTAAATTTTTCAAGGGGAAGATGAGCTCATAGATTATTCAAAGGATCTAGTAAAGAAGATGGGACCAAACTAGATTTTTACAATCATTGGTGGCTCGTAATTGGGATGGATAAAAAATAAGTCTTCTCCACAAAACCCAAACTTGTATTTAGAAAATTATTATGGGTTATGTTAGGGTGGAAATCACTCCTTTCACTCAAGGATCCAAGAGTAGGGTATAACAAAAGAAATATAGTGGGACAAGATAAAGGAAACAATATTTTCCTCCAACCCTATCCATACAATTAGTCCCCTAAGTCAAGAAAATGGATCCACACCCACAACAAAGGAGAGAAGGTTTCCATTGTCTCATCAATGAAATCAATGGGGTGTGATGTGGGGAAAATGTATTCCTTCGAGTCTACATGAAATGTCTGAAGAAGGGATGCAATATACAACAAGTAATTTATCCAAACCCCTAATATAAAGAGGGGTCTTAGAATTAATTCCTCCAAAGACAACTCCCGATACATATCCAAATAAGGCACTAAGGGTTCTAGCATAAGAAAATGTTATTAGTGGATTAACGCAACCAACAAGTCTTTTGACAAAGGTAAGGAGAAAACATGACAATTTAGACCAAGGGGAAGGACGATGAAGGAAATCAATAGATAGACCAAAAAAATGGCGTTAGTAGGAAAGTTCCATGGGCATTTTATCAAAGTTTTCTTGGGGGAGTGGGTGGTTATATTGAACTATAGAAAAACTTTGGGCTATGGTCTATCATTACATATAATTGCAAAGGCTTGAATTACCTTTCTATTTGAGAGGAAAAATATAGGGAGATACTAGTGAGAAGGCATTAGTTTCAAAACAATACCTACTTAATCCTAAATGAGTGGGAGTCAGGTTTTGACCCAAACAAAGAGTTGGTAACAATGCGTGTGGTCAGGATCAAGCTTCTAGGACTCCCTCTTGATTTATGTAAGGAACAAATACTAGAAAGTATTGGGAATGTTCTAGGGTAAGTTCATAGCACTATGTCCAAACCACTGCTACAACTTTGATTGAATCATTGATAATTGTTTTTGTGGAATTAGACCTTTCAGAAGGTTTACTCAAGTTCATGGAAACCTCATATGGGAAGTGGAATTTTATCCAAAAGTTTGACTACCAAAACATTCCTTTTAGTTGTCTCTAATGTTGGGACTATGGCCACATAAACTATGACTTTCCACTGCTCAAGGAGAAGGGTTATAACATAGTGGAAAAAATCTCCGATTTTTTGGCAATGTCACGAAAAATCGCGATTTTTTCTAGCTATCGATTTTTCGGCACGAAAAAATCACAATTTTTCAAAAAATATGACATCGAGAAAAATAGGCAAAAATCGGGGAAAATCGGGAAAAAATCAGCAAAAATCGGCAAAAATCAAGAAAGATAGGGAAAAATCAGGAAAAATCGACAAATAGGGAAAAAAATCGGTAAGCAAATTTTGACCCTATTAAAGTACAAAATTTGCATTGTTTAATACATTCCGCGGTTTGCCGATTTTTGTCGATTTTTTCACCGATGTTGCCGAGAAGATGTTTTCTGGACCTCGCCAATTTTTTCCACTATGGGTTATAACATAGTTTCAAAAATGTGAAAAGAACAAACTTGGTGTGCCTCCATAAGATTAGGAGAACAAAACCATGATGAAGTGAATCAATAGACTTGGGAGGGGTTTATTTCAAATAAGAAGGGGTGTGTTGTGAGGAGGTGAGTATACTCCAAATTACAAACCTAAAGCATATAGAAGGCCCATTCATGTTGGGTAGTATTCTAAGAGGAGGGGAAAGGGACGCTTACTCCAAAATTAACATGGAATTACAAGATGAAGTGCCAATACACACCCATATTCTTAAAGAAAAGAGGATAAATTAATCTTAGGTGTGTATATATATGTGTGTGTGTGTGGAAGTCAAATTTACCTTTGGTTTATCGATAAGGGCAAGTGCAGCTCCTCTTCCTTCTTGACTTCTTGCAGCAACTCTTTTCCAGTCATCAACAAAATATTGGATCCTGAATCTTCTTGGGTTGCTTCATCCTTCAAAGGTAGCAATACATGTTTCTTTCCATCATTTTCCAAAGAATAAGTGTTTTTCCTTCCATCATGAACATCATTCCTGTCATATTGTCATGGCCTTCCTAAGAGTATATGGCACACATCCATAGGTGTTATATCTCCCACACACAGAGACACACATATATAAATATATATATGTACATATGTATGCATGTATACATATGTATGTATGTAATGCCTATGGATGTGTGCCATATACTCTTAGGAAGGCTATGGCAATATGACAGAAAGGTAGTTCATGATGGAAGGAAAAACACTTCTTCTTTGGAAAAAGATGGAAAGAAACAAGTATTGCTACCTTTGAAGGATGAAGCAGCCCAAGAAGATTCAGGATCCAATATTTTGTTGATGATCAAAAAAGAGTTGCTACAAGAAGTCAAGAAGGAAGAGGAGTTGCATTTTTCCCTTATTGGCAAACCAAAGGTAATTTTGACTTCCACAAATTTAGATGATTTGCCTATTGAAATTAGAATCTTGCTTGATGATTTTGCTGATATTATTGTGAATGAGTTACCAAATGATTTACCTCCTATGAGAAGTATTAGTCATCATATTGACTTAATGCCCGGTGCAAGCTTACTTAATAAAGCATCATATAGACTGACTCCTCAAGAGAATGAAGAGATTAAACAGCATGTACAGGAGCTATTGGATAAAGGTATGGTGAAAGAAAGTTTGAGTCCTTGTGTAGTGCTCACAATGTTTATCCCAAAGAAAAATTGTGGATGGTGTATTTGTACTGATTCCTGGGAAATCAATAAGATCACTATTAGGTACAGATTTCCCTTATCCCGCATTGATGATTTGATGGATTGTTTGAGTGGGTCCAAGCACCTTTCAAAGATGGACTTGAAGAGTGATTATCATGAAATAAGAATAAGAGAAGGAGATGGATGGAAGACTGCATTCAAGACTAACATTGGATTGTATGAATGGTTAGTAATGCCCTTTGGACTTACTAATGCACCTAGAACTTTTATGAGATTAATGAAAGAGGTCTTCAAGGAATACACTGGAAATTTTGTGATTGTGTACCTAGATGATATTCTGATTTTCAGTCAGGATAAGGAAGAACATCTAAGACATCTCAAATTAGTGTTGGAAACCTTGCAGAAAGAGAAATTGTTGATAAATTTGAAAAAGTGCAATTTCATGAAGAAAGAATTGATTTATTTGGGATTTGTAGTCTCAGAAGAAGGATTAAAAATGGACCTAGAGAAGGTGCAAGCAATTCTTAATTGGCCAACTCCAAAAAGCGCTTATGATGTAAGAAGTTTTCATGGTCTCGCAAGTTTTTATAGAAAATCAATCAAGAACTTAAGTCAAATTTGCATCCATAATAGATACCTCAAGGGGAAGTAGACAACCTTTCAAGTGGATAGAAGACGTTGTGACAAGAACTTCAAATTGTTGAAGAAGAAGATCACTAAGAAGCCTATTTTAGCTTTACCAAGTTCACATACCTTTAAATACCTTGATTTGTAGGTACTCTTGCTAGCCGACTTTTCTCATGAAGTATTTTTAGAATTTTGACCCCTCTAAGTCTAAATTTTCAGCCTGTAGTAGCCTACTGTGTCTTATCTATAAGGCCAAAGTTTGATCAAATTGTTTGATCAATTTCTAATGTACCAAGAAAAAGTTGTGGTGATTGTCCCAAAACTTGTTGTTTTTGTACCTTTCAGGGGAACACACTTGTACAACCTACCACATGTCTAATTTTTCCTATTTGCTTTTGAAATTTTTACCAAAATCACTATGATTTGTCTTCTTTATGAAGCACATGATGGCACACATTTTGGATTAGTGCAATCTTCAAATACAATAGTTTTACTCAGAACCCATGTTTGAAACTAGTTTGTGGACTAATCAAAAACCTTAACTTTCACAGACTATAACTCTAAACATATCGTGAACTAGAACATGAAAATTTTACCACATGCACCTCACTATGTTTCTAGAGGTGCCTCAAAATTTTGCAATGTAAACATCCTCAAAATTGTATAGAAAATGGCTCTAATATCAAATTTTATGGAACAAATTCCCAAAATAACATAAAAATAGAAAGAAAGAGTAACCAATGCCTTGAGAATGAAATAAAAAGATGAATAAAAACTAAATGCACCAGATGAGATGATCTATAAAACTAAGTCTCCTTGATATATATATAGGATACAAATGATACAATTATAATTAAGGTCCTAATCAACTATACAATTGCAATTAAGGTCATGGCCACCAATAAAGACAATACTAATATAATAATAGACATGCAATGTCACAATAACTAGGGCTTAACAAAAATGTAAATTACCATTTTTCGAAGAAGAAAAATAGTGAAAGATGAGGCCACCATAATAGAGTTATAAAAAGGCTCCAATTATAATCTCCTTGAAAAACTAAAATACAAAGTTTTGATTGGGGTAAACTCAATCCATCCTGCAAGGACTCACCAACTTAGAAAGATGTTCAAGAAAAGGGAAGAGTCCCCCAACCTTAAAATCTCAAGCTTTAAATGTAATAATCGTGATCATTGTACCCGTAGAAAGGATTAGGTTGGAAGTGTGGCATGAGAAAAATATACTTTCACAAGAAGAAAAGCCACGGTGGAGAGAGTATGAGATGTGTGAAATCGTCGAGGTTTAGGAAGGAGTCTCCAGTTTTGGAATCTTGAGTTATGAACTAGAGACAAGGATGGTGAGTGATCACTAGTGTAGGTTCATAAGTAACCACATAGAATTGTTTGTAGCTAGGATGCATAGAGAATGTTTCGATTGATTTAGATAACATCAATCGAGGATTTTCAACTGAGAGGTTGTTAATAGTTGATTGAATGAAAAGATTGGGAATAGAAGTTAGAAGGATCACCATTTGTTTTTAAAGGGACTTTCAACTAAGAGGTTGTTAATAGTTGATTGAATGAAAAGATTGGGAATAGAAGTTAGAAGGATCACCATTTGTTTTTAAAGGTGTATATCACATTAAAAATAAGATTAAACAAGTTTAAAAATGTGAGGGATCCTCACTCTGCATACAATGTTGATCTTTAGAAGAAACTTGCCCATGGAAGTGTGATACACTCTTAGTGCCTTTGATTGCTCTTGTTGCATGGAAGTGTGATACACTCTTAGTGCCTTTGATTGCTCTTGTTGCATCCAATATCTAGGTAATCAAGCTTTTGGATCTCAACCAAACCACCTTTGTATAATTATATTATCAATATTACCAAACACCAAATTGAAGCCTTTCACACGGGTCATATTCTACCCCAACCTCAAGATTCGAACATGTGACCTCCAAGGAGGAATAACATCTTCTTAACCATTAGGCCCACTCAAGATGCTCCGTATCAAATTTTAAATATTCATTAAAACACAATTTACTTGGATGTATAAGCCCATCAAACCCATAATTCATAGCAATCCAATCCACAACAACTAAATTTATTTGGGTCATCCAAAAGTTGAATATATCACCTTTTATGTCTCAAAGGGCATTGAAACACAATAAAGTACAATAATAATAACAATGAATGATCATTTGAATTGAGGTCGATGATGTGCAGCTCGGAACAAAACCCCTCCATGTATGAGTTATGATACAAAAGCTTTACTAGACCGGTTAGGCATCCCAACAGCATGGAGTACGTACAACATTGCAAAGTAGAAACTTACCGTTACTAATATCCTCATGTTAAAAGCATCGTTGGAGCTAGTCACAATTCAAGGCACACCAAGATGAAAGTTCTGACCACTTACCGAAATGAAAAAGAGTCATCTAATTTTGTAGCAAACTTACCTCTTGTTGTCTAAGATAATATAGAAAATCGAAGTTGCCATCAATTTGAAACTCTGATTGAATTTTTGACAATCTGGGGTGATTTAGAACTCAGCAAAATCCTTAAGGAAATTATTCCACCATGAATTTATCTTGAATGATGGTAGAACTCTACTCATGTCTAAAATTACTCAGATTCTTATCATATTTATGATCAGAAAGAGAGCCAGTTTGCTTCAAGAGTGGCTTACTCCATAAGAAAATAGTAATACCAATGTCCACGAAAGAAAACTTGGGCAATATAATATGTTATTTGCAAGTCACTGAGAAGGCCTTCATTTTTCAAAGCATGGACACTCGACACTGTTCAAAAAAATTAGATTGCCCAATATAAATCCAAATTGCAACAAAGTGACCAAAACGAAATTTGTTATCTTTTCATTCTCAAAGGCACAAACCTAGTACTCATGATAAAAAAGAATATTGCCAACACATTAAAAAGGATGAAATTCTAGTGCCTAGAGTTCTCCATTTGCAATCGAATACATAAATACTCCCTTCAAATTGTGGGCAAGTGGCAAATAATCCCATATGCTAATAATTGTGAGACAGGTGGTTTATAAGGCATTACCAGCACCAAAATCCTTCATAATCCTGAAATTGGCTTTTGGATGCAAGTCCTCAGGTTGATGTCATAGCATTCTTGGTCTAGTACTAAAGATCATGGATGGTTTAGATGCCTTGCCCTGCAGACCCTCTTTGGCTTGTGGTGATTATCTATGTGATGTCCATAATAATTGCAAATCTTACTACCACAGTGGCATATCACATGATTGGGATTTCATTCCACATCAATATTCTCTTTCAAATTGTGTGTGTTGTGTATAATCTTACATAAATTATAAATATGATGGTTAAAAGAAAATGTGATTGCAGAATTCAACCCATAACTAATACCCCATTCCCTAATTTTCTATAATTAATACCCCATACCCAATTTGTTCCAGTCTTTTTTATCCAGCAAGAAAGCACTTATTTTTATGCATATTTCTTACATTGATATAGTTTAAAATAAATGTGGTAAGATTCACATTTCACAAACATCCATCAAAGTTGGGGAACATGTAACCAACTATACCATTACAAATTTATAATTTTATATATCACTTGTCCAAACTCTAAATCTTTCACTTATACTATTCCTAAACATTCAGATGCACTAGTCAACTTCTGTTGACTCTGTACGCTCAAATCACTTATTTCTATACATATTTCTTACATTGATATAGACTAAAAGAAATCTGGTAAGATTCACATTTCAGAAAGATCCATCAAAGTTGGGGAACATGTAACCAACTATAACATTACAAATTTATATATCACTTGTCCAAACTCTAAATCTTCACTTATAGTATTCTTAAACATTCAGATGCACTAGTCAACTTCTGTTGACCATGTACCCTCAAATCAAATTATGTGTATAATGACTTTTTGACCTAAACAGTCAACTTCAGCTGACCCAAACTGTTCACTATCCCCTCAAATCAATTTTGAAAACCTAACATTCAACTTCAGTTGACCCAAATTGTTCTGAACAGCTATTTCGTAATGACCCAAACTGTTGACTATGTACCCTTAAATCAAAATAAGCATAACAATATTTTGAAAACTAGTCAACTTATGTTGACCCAAACTGTTTTCATCTGATATTCCATGATGACCCAAGGTACTGACTATGTACCTTCAAATCAAAATAAGCATAACGAAAATTTGAAAACCTAACAGTCAACTTCAGTTGACCCAAACTGTTTTGATCAGCTATTTCATGGTGACCCAAACTGTTGACAATGTACCCTAAAATCATAACAATAACAACATTTTAAACCTAACAGTCGACTTCAGTTGACCCAACCTATTTTAATTGGCTATTTCATGATGACCCAAACTGTTGACTATGTACCCTAAAATCAAAATAACAATAAAAAATACTTTGAAAACCCAACGGTCAACTTCAGTTGACCAAAACTTGTGTGATCGTCTATTTTCAGATGTTGACTCAAACTGTTGACTATCTACCCTGAAATCAAAATAATCACAAAATTTTGAAAACTAACAGTCAACTTCAGTTGACCCACTATTTTCATCGACTCTTTCATGATGCTCTATTTTCGTCCTCCTATTCTTAAATTAAAAAAATCCCCATATCCATCGAGCAACTTCTGAATAGCACCCATGAACCCCTCCACAAATTGTCCAGTATAATCTTCTTTCAAGAGCAACAGAATGAATGAATTCACACACACACCTTCACCCCCAGGAGGATGGATGGTGGGTGGGTGAAGGTACGTGTCTCAATGATTTGAAACACCCACACTAAAAATAGATGCATTCTGTTACTCAATATGTGCCCCACTAAGTTGCTAGCTGAAGTTCCTGCAACAATGAAACAAAGGATGTCAGATGGAGCTATCACTATGACTCCAATAACTAAAATCAGGAGTTTGGTTCAGATATTGTTTGCTTAGATTCAACCACTGGAAATGCTAAACTGTTTTCCCAATATATTATCCACTGTACATCCCTACATGAGGTAGTTCTCTGATTACAATATAGTAGAGCTAGTTCTTCAATTGTCCAAAAAGGATTAAAAATGTTCAGTTAAGTAAAAAGAGAAAATTGTAACTTCGATCAGAGCAAAATGCGGTAATTATTCATGCACTGTGAACTCCTAATTGCACCAAGAGTAGCGATGTGCTCCACAACCCAGTATGGGGGAGATGTTGTCACATAATGTGGGTAACGCTGATGTGGCAACATATGTCGGCTCAATTTTAAATTTTACAAAAAAAGATAAATAATTGAAACCATCATAGATCCATCTTAAACCTGGATCTAACAAGCATCTATCAAGCATGGAAAGGGATCAAATTTCTTGATGTGTAACTTTTTTTATCTTAATTTTTTTACACATCAAGAATAAAATTACACCTCAATAAATTGGATCCCTCTCAGGGCTTGATAGATCCAGGTTTAAGATGGATCTATGCTGGTTTATCCCAGATGTGTGTGCAATCCAATTTTACAATAAAAAGGAGATTGACCAGAACACAAAACTCCCTACAACAGTGAACAATGAGGAGCTTGAAGTTTGCAAGCAGAAAACTACAGAGAGGAAAACAAGCAGTGCCTTATTCCTTGTCCCAACAGGGTCAGGACTTTAGAAGGTAGCATCGCTACAGGTGCAGGCAAGAAATCACATTATTGTAAACGTAGGTCTCAGTCAACTATAAGGGAAACAAGCATGAAACTAAGAAAATAGAACTTACTGACATCTCATATTCTCTGTCTACGACATGGGCTTTCCTTCAGTTTTGAAGGCAAATGAAACTGGATGATTTTGAATCAATCTACAACTGCTCGATCACTGTCACAACACACTTCTGTTCTGACATTAGATGCATCAGAAAGCTAAGGATTGCCACCAACTGCACATATAGCATGGATAAATCCTAGAGAACAAGATTATTCTTAGAGATAGGAGCTATGCTGTTGGGAGCGGGGAGCGGGATCGGAGCCAAAAGCGAAATTTTCAAAAGCTCTCGTTTCGGGAGAGTTTTTTTATATAGTATATAATTTAATATATTTTGATTGATTTATATCTAAAAAACGTATAGGATGTTGAATTAGCTATAGAAAACATGGATTAAACCAATTAACATCAATCATCTAGTAGTTATAACTTATAACATTGTCATCAAAGGATCAACCATAACAACTTGTATAGGAGCTTGGCAAAGAAGGTAGGTACCATAACTTTCTCATCAAATGATCAACCTAGTATAGGAGAGGTAAGGAGGGCCTCAGGAGCACGCTTTGGGAGCGAACTTCCAAAGGGAGAGAGCTTTAGGAGCGGGAGCGAAGGTGGGGGAGCGCTCCCCCACAGCAGAGATAGAACTGAGAAATGATAAAGTTTACAATTTGATATACAGGTCTCCATCTTCCATGAAACATAACTGAGATTACTGTTCGCTTTTTATGAAGATAATCTTTCATTCAACTTTAATATACTGATGTCTGAGCATCACTGTACAAATTGCTTAACATGTAACAATTTCTCTTTTTTGGTTGGAATCCATACATGTGTTGATTACTGCCTGTGCGCACTCAACAAGGAAAAAAAAACAGGCTGTCTGAAATACAGATATCTACCACCATACATACAGTTCATTTTGAATTCAATTTTCAGTATTCTCAAAATATTTCATGATCTCATGGAAATTAGTTAACGATATACTCATTCTAGATTAAATGGAAAAATTTACCTAGAAATATAATATAAAATAATATAAGCAACTGTTTGGTGTTATCACCAAGATTGATCCGCTGCATGATGCCTAGTGGTTCCAGATGGCAGTCTAGCAACTATGTTGCTGCTACCAGCACTGTTTCTCTCTCTTCGGGATCGGTGCTTGATGATCCTAGGGAGGTATCCCTAAGAATACTTAAATGCTCTAAGCCAGCAGAGAAATACTTTAAAACAACAGACTAATATTCTTTTTAAATCAAATTGTGACTGGTCCATTAAGTCCAATCAGTATGGAGTCAGATAGTTGAAGCTAGGAGAAAATTGATGAGGAAAACAGTACAAACTTGAATCTCATCCACTCAGAAATTCTCAAACCACATAAATAAATAAGTTCAACACAAGGTAATTGGCCACCACTATAATAACCTTCTTCATTAACAGAGCTGCTGATACAAAGACTGATAATATCAGAAATTAGAATGTCACCACAGAGGAACTTGAGGGGCCATAAAGTCACTGCTGAAGAATACTATCCTCACAAAGCTCAGGCATTCAATTGTTTGAGCGATATGCAGGAGGCACCAACACCATATCTTGAGTGAACACAAGGGCTTGACAGGAAAGGAATAGAAAATTTGAAGTACGGGAATGGAAAGCAAGAAGCAGGGAAGGGACTCAAGAATCACCGAGTTTTTTCCCAGCTGCCTCAAGATCTCTTTTATCATGAAAAATCTGCTCAAAACTTGTACAAAAACAGTCTTCTATTTCCAAACTATGAAGTTCCAAATCAGGAAAATACAGTGCTACTTTTAACACACAAGCTAGTGCCCCTCCTTTCTTTGCTTATTTGCTAAATTTGGAGACAAAAGGACAGCACCCTTCTTTGTCTTATCCATTCACAAAAACAGGAATATTTTTGGCACAAAGTGGGGTTAAAGTTGGCATGAGAGGCAGTTGCTTAATTTAATCCCAAAAAGCGATAAATGCCCAAAATAATAGCAGTTGTGTGCAAGGAAAGATAGCGCCCATCATTTAAATTAGTAAATACATAGGCACTTATCTGCCAAAGACATCAGCAACTAAATCCCTTCAAAAGTAGAACTTCTGTCTCTTAAAAATAGCAATTATTACTAGTGTGTTTCTCTCCTAAAAACAACATCATTCTCATAATGGCAGCAACTTCATAGAGACAGGAATAGAAATGTGTTTTTCTTGCCTAAACTTTTTCCTCTGTATCAACAGTGCCATCCTTTTCATAATTGGCAGTCTTTACGAGAACAAATAGATATGCTTTATTGCTGAAAGCACCTTCTTTTATGAACAACACTCTCATGCTATTAAACAAAGAGAAAAGAAATGGGTACACTGCCTATTTTAGACACTAGAAAAACTTCTTGAGGGGCACTTTGCTTGCTGCTATTGAGTAGTAGACTTGCATACATTATATCGAGAAGATAGACAGTGATAATGATGTTCTTCATGCTATAGAACTTGAAACGGAATTGGCAATCTAACATGCTGCACTAACACTGAGATTTGGTGCTTCATCTCCATGATGTAATAGCTGAGAGAAAACACAATATATTAATATAATACTGGTCTATAACTGAAATCATGTGAAAGATCACTTCATCATGCAAAACCATCAATATCCTTATGCATGGTACTCTTTCCTTTCACAATCACACTGAATATCACCTTGGAAATTCCTTATTCAATCCAGTGATAACAGTGGCTCCATCTGGGATAGCTTCTCCTTGTGGGAGGCTGAGAATTCCAGATTCCTGTATCTACATACAAAACCCTGTGAAGAGTAAACATGGACAACTTGACCCAGATATTAGACAGGAGATTCTAGCCTCTACTGAGGAATATCTAGCAGAAAATACCAAGCAGAAAGAGATTGAAGATGAGATAGCGAGAAGGAAAGAGATTGCATCTGCAGGAAACCCAAGTTTTGAAGGCTCCTCCACTAACCTTCTGTTAGTAATCCCTTTAGATATGTTGCTCCAATTCAAGAAAAACTCCCAGATATTAGACAGGAGATTCTAGCCTCTACTGAGGAATATCTAGCAGAAAATACCAAGCAGAAAGACATTGAAGATGAGATAGCGAGAAGGAAAGAGATTGCATCTGCAGGAAACCCAAGTTTTGAAGGCTCCTCCACTAACCTTCTGTTAGTAATCCCTTTAGATATGTTGCTCCAATTCAAGAAAAACTTACACCCAAAAGGAAGAAGATTGTTGGTTTTTTGCAGCCACCTCCACCCATACCACTGGCACTCAGTGCACCAATAATAGCCATTGGAAGAAGCAATACAAGGAAGCAACTTTTGAAAACATGGCTAGATGGAGGCATCATGCAGATATCCCTTTCAATGCTTCCCAGTCAGCATATTACCAGTGTGTGTTAGATGCCATAGTTGCATGTGGTAAGGAATACAAAGTTTCTAGATTTCATGACATCAGGGGGACACTTTACAAAATGACGTTGCATCTATAAATGATTACTTGAAAGATTTTAACAAGTCATGAACCAAGATGGGTTGTGTTATCACATATACATTGTAGCTGGGCTACCATGATGCAGCATACAGATTTATCTCTTTACTTTTTTGAGCTATTCATTCAAATGGGGTTTTAGCATGGATCATTACAGCCTCATCCATTTCAGAGCCTTGTTCAACAGAGTTTCATTGCCAAGACTGAGATTCACTAGTCCATTGAGATGCTTTCAGTGATGACCTAGTTCATTTGAGCAGAGTAGCAGACCAGATATGGTACACACAGTTACAGAGGGGCTTATCAGATGGAGACAAGTACATATGGTGAGATCAAGTATATGTTTCCATGGTTTGTTTTTGCTCTGTGATGTATATTAAACACCTAGGCTTGTCTTGTTAGGATGACCTATGCTTATACATATACTAATGCTTGAACTTGTGCTAAGACTGATCAAAAGACTCAATATTAAAGAATGTTGCTCATGCCATGCTTTATATAAATGTTAAACCTCAGTGCTATGTTGGTTCCATGTGTCATTTGTCCCCGTCCATCCAGTTTATCCATGATTGATTTCCTGTTGAATTTTTAGCATGAGCATAAACTTTAAAAATTTGCAAATAAAATAAATAAATCAGCAGTGCAATAAAAACACATTCATCACATCAACACACATGGACACAATATTTTTCACTAGGGAAACCTTCAAAGGACAAAATCCCCAAAAGCATTAATAGTTCATCTCGTAAATGAGATGGCTTAAGAAATTCTTCAAAAAGTTCCTCAAATCTAGATCTAGATTTTGACCACAGTAACTGTAAAATTCATCAATAAAAATCAGACTGATAATTTTACCCACAATTTCCAGAATTACAGAAAATTACCAATTTAGGGCTTTCTCATAAAAACTGAGATTTTCTCTCTCCTGCCCGAAAATATCAGACTGCTGAAAACTACCCGAAAATATCAGACTACTGAAAACTGCCCGAAAATATTAGACCGTCTCAAAACTGCCCAAAAATATCAAACTGCTGAAAACTATCCGAAAATATCAGACTATCTGAAAACTGCCCAAAAATATTAGACTACTGAAAACTGCCTGAAAATATCAGACTGCTGAAAACTGCCTGAAAATATCAAACTGCTAAAAACTGCCCGAAAATATCAGACTGCTGAAAACTGCCCAAAAAATGGAATGCTGAAGATGGCTGCGCAAAAATGCTGAAGATGGACTTTGCTGATAAAACCCTAGCTGAGGGTTTGAACATAAGATAGTCTTCTTCACCTGTGAGAGCAAAAGTGTGTGTGACAAACGAGAAGGCTTGATCTTCTTTTATAGCCATTGTTCACCTGTAAGTGGACAAGATTAGGAAAAATAAAAATAATAATGTTTTTATTCCTTTCCTAATTTCACTTTCACTTTTACCAAAAATGTACTTTTATTTTTTCCTTTGACTTTTATAAGGAGTCCTTATTTAATTTTGTTTTCCACCTGTGGTCCTTTTAGGTGGACAAGATTAGGAAAGATAAAAATAATAATATTTTTATTCTTTTCCTAATTTCACTTTCACTTTTACCAAAAAGGTACCTTTTTTTTCCTTTGACTTTTATAAGAAGTCCTTATTTAATTGTCTTCCACCTGTGGTCCTTTTCCTGTGGTACAAAGAGTCTTTATTTCTTTTGACTTTTGACTTTGGCCTTTTACCAAGTGCCCCTGTGGTCATTACCTGTGGTACTTTTTATTTCAAAAGTACATCATCATAAACCAAGAGAGTTATTAATGCTTTTATCTCACACACTGTGTGATACCTAGATCTGGTACTAGGGTAACTTAACCAAGGGTAGCTAATCCTTGGAGAAGCACACCAAGCCCATAGATCAAGGGTCAAAGTGCCACACACATGCCCAGACCAGTCTAGGGCTTACAGTGTCTTCATTCTCCCAAAGAATGGCTACTTAGAACTAAGCTGAGTCTACCAGTCCCAGACTGGTCTACATCGTGGTCCCAGACCAAATGTCTACTCAACACAAGGTTGAGTCTACCCAGGGCAAATCTGGGTTTATATCATGGTCCCAGACCAGATATCTACCATTCAACAGAATGGTCACTCAACACTGGGTTTAGTCTTCACCGTGGTCCCGAACCAGGTGGTCCCATTCTCTGAAGCGAAGGGCTCTCAATGCTGCTCAGAAAATCAACACTCCCTGTCAGCGAGAGAGGCATTCTCTACCATACCAAGCTTGTCACGAAAGTACACGAAATTTGATGCTGTCGGAGGCTTGGTCAAGATATCTGCAATCTGTTCATCTGTACGAATGTACTACAACTTCAGAGCACCTCTCTGCACTAGGTCTCTGATGAAATGATACCTCATTTCAATGTGTTTCGATCTGTCATGAAACATTGGATTCTCTGAAAGCTTTATGCAACTCTGATTATCGTAATGGATGATCGTTGAGTCAAGCTTTCCCTTGAACAGATCGGATAACAACTTTCTGATCCAAACTGCTTCCTTGCAGGCATCGCTTGCAGCAATATACTCTGCCTCAGCTGTACTCTGAGCTATGGAACCTTGCTTCCTGCTGGACCAAGAGATCATTGCTAATCCCATACTGAAGCAATAACCAGAGGTACTTTTCCGGTCGACTGCACTGCCAGCCCAATCTGAATCTGAATATCCAGATAACAATACTCCACTGCTGGAAGTATACCTGAGCCCATAAGTGATAGTCCTTCGCACATATCTGAGTACATGTTTGGCGGCTACCAAGTGTATGTGTTTCGGATCTGACATGAACTGACTCAGTGCATTCATTGTGTAGCAGATGTCTAATCTCGTATGCACGAGATACATCAGGGAAACAATGAGATGTCTGTATAGAGTAGAGTCCACATTCTGTGAACTAGAGGCTGAGTCCTGCAACTTTGTCCAATTGGTAGTCATTGGTACGCTCATGGACTTGCAGTCCTGCATCTCAAATCTCTGCAAGATATCCACTGCATACTTTCCTTGTGTCAGGAAGATCTCACCTGGCTTTTGCCAGACTTCTAAGCCAAGGAAGTAATGCATCAATCCGAGATCTTTCATCTCGAATTCAGAGGTAAGCTCCCTCTTACACTAGTCTATCAACTGTTCATCACCTGTAAGAAACAAGTCATCTACATATAGAACAAGTATCAAGACATGATTATGAACAACTTTAAAGTACAAGTTAGAATCAACTGTACTTTTGGAGAACTCCAAGCTATGGACAAATCCATCCATCCTGGCATACCAGACTTTCGGAGCCTGTTTCAGTCCATACAAGGCTTTCTTTAGTTTACATACATGGGTCTTATTCCCATGAGTAACAAAGCCTTCAAGTCGTTCAATATAAACCTCTTCCTCAATCTTACCATTCAGAAAGGTTGTCTTTACATCCATCTGATGTAACTTCCATCTGAATACTACAGCAAGTGAGATGATGGTTCTGATGGTAGTGTACCTAGAAATAGTTGCAAATGTCTCGTCATAGTCAATGCCTTCTTTCTGAGTGAAGCCACGAGCTACGAATCTAGCTTTATACTTCTCCACACTGCCATCTGCAGCATGCTTGATCTTATAAAGCCATCTGGAAGTCACTACTGACTTTCCTGTAGGTCTGGGAACAACTTTCCAAACATCATTCTTCATGATTGACTTATACTCTTCAATCATGGCATCAACCCATACCTATTTACTTGCTGCTTCTTTGTACGATGAAGGTTCTGAACTGATAAGCTGACTCATAAGACCGGAGTACTTCTGTGGTCTTATGCTTTCTCTGAAAGTCCCTAGAGGAGCTTTATGCTTCTTGTACCATTTCTCGGTACCAAGCAGGTCTCCTTTTGGAAGGAGGAACTTCAAGTAGTTCTTCTAGTGGACTTTCAATGTTCTCAGGAACATCTGGAGTTTGATCATCAAACTCTTCCACCCTCTGAATTTCTGAATTTTGAAACTCAAGTGGAGCAACTGCATCTTCCGGTGAAAGCTCTAGTGTTTTACGAAACACCGCTTCCTCAAGGAAGATCACATCTCTGCTGACCTCAATGTACCTCTGTCCAGGTATATATACTCAATAAGCCTTCGCGCAATCACTGTACCCAACAAATAAGCCTTTCTTACCGGAAGGCTCTAGCTTGGCCCTCTTTTCTTTTGGCACATGAACATACACAAAAGTGCCAAATATCCTCATGTGATCAATTGCAGGTTTCTTCTTGGTGAAGACTTCTTCTGGAGTCTTCTCACCCAAGATAGCATGAGGGCTTTTGTTCTGGATGTACACTGCAGTTCCGGTAGCTTCAGCCCATAAAGACAAAGTAAGATCTAGATCAATGATCATGGCTTTAGCAGCCTCACATATCGTTCTATTCTTCCTTTCTGCAACCCCATTCTGCTGGGGGTTGTAAGGCACTGTAAGCTCTTTCTTGATTCCTGCTTCTCGACAAAAATCATCAAACTCATTAGATTCATACTCACCTTCGTTATTTGATCTCAAGATACAGATGTGCTTGCCAGTCTGATTTTCAATCAGTTTCTTGAACTCTTTGAACTTGTCAAAGGTTTCACTCTTGGCCTTGAGGAAGTAAATCCAAGACTTCCGAGAGTAGTCATCAATAAACAAGACATAATATAAACACCCACTCAAGGAGGGTGAAGACATGGGCCCACAAATGTCAGAATGAATCAAATCCAAAATGCCTTTAGATCTACTCCTACTTCTGGGAAAGGATTTCTGAGTGTTCTTACATAGAGCACATCCTTTGCAAATTCCTTCATGCTTTGGAGAAACTTCTGGCATACCTGTGACCATCTTCTACAATCCTGGGAGAGCTGTGTAGTGAAGGTGTCCAAACATTCTATGCCAAAGTTCACAAGGATCAACTGTGTGATGTACCAAAGCATGAGTGGAAACTTTGGAGGCCTTGTAGAGGTCTCCCTCTCGAACCCCAATCTGAACTGCTGAGTCTAGATCTATGTCTTTTGCCCATAAAAATACCTTTTTGTCCATAAAGAGGACTCTGTGGCCCTTGTCTTCTAAACCAGCAACAGATAACAGAGATTCTTCTTTAACCCAAGAACACAAAGAATATCATCAATATGAAGAACCGTACCTGAGTCAAGTTGAAGTGAAGTTGAGCCAACTCCTAAAGTGGAGTCGTCTCCAAGTTCTACCTGAGTGGTGAACTTCTTCTTTCTGTAACTGGTAAGAGTACCACGATTACCTATCATGTGCCTGGAGGCACCATTGTCCACCAACCAAGAAGTGGAGCAAGCTGAGAAAGAACCAGTTAGAGCAGAAATCAAATAGTACTCTCTTCTAGGCTCATCAGTTTTATTAGCCTTGGTTTTCTTCTTCTTCTTTGGTTCTTCATCTTCTTCTTCCTCTGCTTCTGCAGTAGACGCTTGAAGCCTTCTCTTGGGTTTCTTCTTGTTCTGCGTGCAGTCTCTAGCATAATGTCCAAACTTGTGACAAGTATAACATTCAATCTTGGACATGTTAGAAAACCTACCCTGAGGTTTCTTGCCCTTCTTTTGCTAAGGGAAAGGCTTCTTGATCTTCTTGGTCTTTGCTGCAAGTGCAAAGTTATCCTACTTTATTACCTTGTCAGTGTTCCTTGCTTCTTCTTGTATGCAATCATGCCAAAGCCTTTCAAAGGTTGGTTGATTTTCTCGTCCACAGACGGATGCCATGAAGGTTTCCCAAGAGCTTGGGAGAACATCAACCACTGTTTGTACAAGATCATCATCATCAACAGTAACACCAATAGCAAGGAGTTGATCTCTTACCTGTTTGATCTTGGTGAAGAAGAAACCAACACTTTCATCTTTGTTCAGCTTCAAAGTTTGTAGCCTCTTCTTCAAGACTCTCTTTTGACTGGGAACCTTCTTTTCATAGAGTTTTACCAATGTATCATAGCATTCTTTAGCAGTCTTCAAGGATGTGATGTTAGGCATCAATTCTTCTTTGATAGAATCATAAATAACTCTTCTAGCCTTACCTTGCTTCCTCTTGTAGGCAAGCCTACTAGCATTTGTAGTTGGCTCTTCTGTGACATTAAGAACAATGTCATCCAAGTCATTCTCATCAAGAATGGCTGTCAACCTGGCCTTCTAGGAATTGAAGTTTGCTAAACCAGAGAGCTTCTCTTCCGGTTTGAAACCAACGGTAGCCATCTCTGTCACTTATCCAAATGTTAGATCTGCAAATCTTATTCCAAGATCTAGTGAGAAACAACAGTAGTATCCCTTTACTATGTTTTCACATGCTAAGCTCTGATACCATGTTGAATTTTCAGCATTAGCATAAACTTTAAAAATTTGCAGATAAAATAAATAGATCAGCAATGCAGTAAAAACACATTCATCACATCAACACACATGGACACAATATTTTTCACTGGGGAAACCTTCAAAGGACAAAAACCCCAAAAGCATTAATAGCTCATCTCGTAAATGAGATGGCTTAAGAAATTCTTCAAAAAGTTCCTCAAATCTAGATCTGGATTTTGACCACAGTAACTGTAAAATTCATCAGTAAAAATCAGACTGATAATTTTACCCACAATTTCCAGAATTACAGAAAATTACAAATTTAGGGCTTTCTCAAAAAAATTGCAATTTTCTCTCTCCTGCCCGAAAATATCAAATTGCTGAAAACTGCCTGAAAATATCAGACTGCTAAAAACTGCCCGAAAATATCAGACTGTCTGAAAACTGCCCAAAAATATCAGACTGCTGAAAACTGTCCGAAAATACCAGACTGTCTTAAAACTGCCCGAAAATATCAGACTGCTGAAAACTGCCCAAAAATATCAAACTGCTGAAAACTGCCCGAAAATATCAGACTGCTGAAAACTGCCCAAAAAATGGAATGTTGAAGATGGTTGTGCAAAAATGCTGAAGATGGACTTTGCTGATAAAAACCTAGCTGAGGGTTTGAACATAAGATAGTCTTCTTCACCTGTGAGAGCAAAAATGTGTGTGACAAATAAGAAGGCTTGACCTTTTTTTATAGCCTTTGTTCACCTGTAAGTGGACAAGATTAGGAAAAATAAAAATAATAATATTTTTATTCCTTTCCTAATTTCACTTTCACTTTTACCAAAAAGGTGCTTTTATTTTTTCCTTTGACTTTTATAAGGAGTCCTTATTTAATTTTGTTTCCACCTATGGTCCTTTTAGGTGGACAAGACTAGGAAAGATAAAAATAATAATATTTTTATTCTTTTCCTAACTTCACTTTCACTTTTACCAAAACAGTACTTTTTTTTCCTTTGACTTTTATAAGAAGTCCTTATTTAATTGTCTTCCACCTGTGGTCCTTTTCCTGTGGTACAAAAAGTCTTTATTTCTTTTGACTTTGGCCTTTTACCAAGTGCCCCTATGGTCATTACCTGTGGTACTTTTTTATTTCAAAAGTACATCATCATAAACCAAGAGAGTTATTAATGCTTTTATCTCACACACTGTGTGATACCTAGATCTGGTACTAGGGTAACTTAACCAAGGGTAGCTAATCCTTGGAGAAGCACACCAAGCCCATAGATCAAGGGTCAAAGTGCCACACACATGCCCAGACCCAGTCTAGGGCTTACAGTGTCTTCATTCTCCCAGAGAATGGCTACTCAGAACTAAGCTGAGTCTACCAGTCCCAGACTAATCCACATTGTGGTCCCGGACCAGATGTCTACTCAACACAAGGTTGAGTCTACCCAGGGCAGATCTGGGTTTATATCATGGTCCCAGACCAGATATCTACCATTCAACAGAATGGTCACTCAACACTGGGTTCAGTCTTCACCGTGGTCCCGGACCAAGTGGTCCCATTCTCCGAAGAGAAGGGCTCTCGATGCTGCTCAGAAAATCAACATTTCCATCCCATGACTTTGGTTTGATTGAGACCTATGAAATTGAAGGTCACTTTCCCCATTTTGACCCCTGTACATGATGGATCCCATGTTGTTCTGTGTCTCGACTCTAAGTTGTGCAACAAAACTTACCGACGCCTTGATCCTTCTAGGCTAGGAGAACCCGCTGGTGTTGGTTCTTGAGCTTAGGCGAGTTGGGTTTTGAAGCCTTGACCTCTCTGGTTGGTTTCCCCCGATGTTTGGTCCTGACTGTGGATATTCCCCCTTGGTTGCCCAAAGAGTGTCAGCTAAAACTCGAAGCAATATGTCTACCATCATTACATGCATTATGTGCTGTAAGTTCTATCTGTTGAAATACAAAGCCCTCAAATAAATGCAAACCATGTCTTTAGACACAACTCAAAAAGGATTATAAAGTGAAATTGTGAAAGGCCTAAAAGCAATGGATAAATAAATGCTAAATCTAAAGACTGATGGCCAGTGGCCACTATTGAAATGTAATGATTAATTCCTCGCGGAGCCTACGGGTTTTGATGTGAGAATAGAAAAGGGACCGCTAATTCACAGTGTCCACTAAGATCTCTTCAGTACAATTTCTTGTGTACTCAACGCTAGTGGTCCTAGTAAAGATCCTCACGGAGCTTGTTTCTTAACTTGGATGTTAGTCGCAGACATGTTGTTAGAGTTGAATGGGCTCTCTTCAAATCAGCTCATCCACTTGTGAGACACCACCATACCCTATTGTTCATCTGTCATGTATATGTCACTGTGGTCGTGTGTAATTGTCATCATTCTGAGAGATCATATGGTCAAAGCCAGCTATAAGTCATCTCCCTTTACCTTAGCCTTGTTTTCCACCCTCGCCCAACACTACCACACTGTTTAAACTTTGTAATCATGGCATGCACAAGAGACTTCCAGAAGGCTCTAAGATCTTTCAAAGGCACAGGTATATCTTACTTGTTATTATTATTGTTGTCACCATGATTATGAATAACATGATTTAATTTGGGTTTTGATATACACCATTGGAGCATTTCTTACCTTGGATGCATGCAGGATCATATTGGTACAGTATCTCACCTCCAGTTGGGTACTTTGACCTAGTCAACCCAGTTGACCAAGTCAAACACAGTTCCCAAGGCAATGACTCAAAAAATAACAATGCTTAGATCTGCTCCAAACATGCCCAAGACCAATACTGCGGTCTCAGTTTTCAGAGTTAGCCCTGGATCTCATGATCAGTGATTATTATCACTTTATTATTGGCCAAATGATCAACTTTTATTACAGATTGCAGACTTTTTGGTTCTCCTAGAGCATTGCAGTGTTCCAGGGGGTATGAGTAGTCACTTGTACCATTCTACTATGTCTCCAGACACTTCTATGCAGTCAATTTGCCCCAGTTCTCAGCATGAACAAAGTTATGATGATTATTGTTATTTTCAGAGGATGTACCACTAAAAAATGAACTAGGAAATCACTGAAGAAATCGATTTGGCTTGTGTAGTCAAGGAAATGGCAAGGGGATTTCTCTGGATGATTTATTATGGCTCTCCCGACATATTTGCATCAATTTCAGTTAGTTTGATGTTCCAGATTATTTTTTGGCTCTCTTAGGGAGGACGTCCTGCATAGGGCGAAATTGGACAAAAGCCAAAATAAAAGTGTGTAAATCAAATTGTATCTTTAGAAATATGTATGGGGGGGGGCTAATGACCCCCCCATGTCTCCTAAGTGTCAAACTTGCAAAAATAATGATTTATCATGTTGTAAAAATGGGCTTTATGAGGTAATTCGCCCCCCTCTTGACTTAGTCATGTTGATCCATGTATTGATCCGTGTAAAAGTGATCTCCACCGTTGATGATGTTTTAATCTCAACTGTTGAATGAAAAAGTAAGTTATGGTTTGTGTCTCTCGAAAGCTATAGAAAGAAGAGACCCCCCTCATTGTATCCCATCGAGAAATTTTGTACTCTTGGCTCTGGATATTTGAATAAAAATATTTTTGCATAAATTTTTGGATCTTCTTTGTGGGATGTTCTTGTTTGTGATTGGAAAGTTTATCTTACTAAGCATTTGAAATAGTTTTCGGGGTATTAAATATTTTTGGAAGATAGCGTTGCGCATGCAGGAGGGCGTTTTCTCTTGGGGCGTTTTTGTGGATCTCCCAACTCGTTTCTCTTGAAGACATTTTCATAATCAGGGGGTTTTTCAATAGTATCTTTGATATTTGATATGCACTATGTTTTTCTTGCATCTACAGTTCATTTTTCTTGCGTAGCAAATCTCACTTCGATAGTTTGACTGTGCAGGGAAGAGGAGCACGGTACCTCACTTGGGCAAATCGTTTCTACTTGGTACTTCGTTGAAATCACTTCAAATTGATCGAGACAAGATAAATCATCATTTTCAAGGAATCTACAAGATTTTTCGGGTAAGATGTACTCATAATCTCTTGTTTTAAATTTCTATTCCATTAGTTATAAAATTCTCTAGTGAAACTCTCATTTTAAAACCCTCGATTTTCGGATTTATAGGATTTGGTTTGCGGCCAGCTTTAAAACTTAAAATCCACCTTGGAAATAAGTTAAAATCCCTTAGTTTAAATTTTTGTGACCATTGGACCCCATTTTCCCATCTAACACACTAGTCATTCCTCTAGGGGAAGACGCCCTCCTTGGGAGAAGTGGGTATCTTCAGTTCTGCAAACTGGGTATTGCTAGTTTCACCTCCAATTGTCTAAAATATTATAGCTAGCAATCAATCCGAGTGTCTAATTTTGATTAATTTCACCATTTACCCTTGGATTCAATTTTTCATGCTTAAAACCCTAGGGTAAAATTGGGGCTTTTCACACAAGCGCTCGTAATCTCTTAGTAATTGTACAAAACTCTAATTAACTATTCTACTAAGAGATTTAATCAAGTTCCCTTGGACTCTCTACTTTCCTTCCCCATTTTTAGGGATCTGGGTTATAGAGACGCCCCCTAGGATTAGTATTTTCACTAAGTCCGAAGTGTCGGTATCCTTGACTGGCGTGACATCTGAGTTCTTTCAGAGGTCCTGGATATCGTAGGTCGCGGCTTTATTTGCCTTTCCCTCTGCCATCTTGGATAGGATCACCCTACGAGGCAACTACAAGATTTGTGATAACATTTTTGGCGTCATTTCCGAGGAGGTAGAGGCCTACCTTGGTTCGACATTTATCTTAAGTTCTACTCTCGTTCTCGGCCAACATTTTTGGCGTCGGGTAGTGGAGGCTTACCTACCTTCGATGTCTGTGAATGCTGTCATTTGATATATTCATTCATATCACCTCCGGTTTTAACTCTATTTTTTTTATACTGGGGGAATCGGTAACTGGGCGATTCTGGTACTCGCATGACACAGTGTCCATTCCCGTCGGCTGCCACTATTACCCCAGGTGCGTCCACACAGCCCGCAAGCATGGGGCACGGATAAGTCGGGGTGAGATTTGAATTTGAGACCTCCTTTACAACATTCCTTCATTTACACAGCACTTGCCAATCAGTGTACACCCCTGCGGGCATCCGGTTTTAACTCTATTGATTGCATATTGAATTGTTTAAATTATACACAATCACTATATTACTTATCTCTCCTACAACATTTATTTTCGGTGAACACGGCAATTCGTTCACCTGGCGACTCCACAACGCGACTCCACTAAGAAGCAAACCCACCAATCACAATGAACTCGAATTTATTCCTCCAATACTTCAAGGAGAAAAAGGAAAATCCAACCAAACTTAAAAAACAACTTTTATCCCGCTTTGACTTCTCCCAATTCTATGGGGCACCTCATCCTATGCCAAAAAGATACAGTGAAGGGTTGCCTCGTTTCTTCGCAAATTCAATCGAATCAATTGAAAGTCACTTGGATGCTTTTTGGTGTTATATGGAATCCCTGGGCACAGAACATGAAGATGTCTATATGCAAGCCCTAGGTGAATCCTTAGGAGGCAATGCCGATTTTTGGTTATATACGTTAGCACCAGGATCCATCACTGGATACGACATGTTCACCAAGTTATTAAGAGAAGAATGGGGTAAAAATATTGATGAATCCATACAGCCAAATAATAATGATTGTGTTGTTGAGGATCAATCTGATAAAGATGATTAGGATAACCATGATGAGATAACTGACGATTTTCCTTATCAAATTGATTCCTCCTCTCCTGAGCCAACAATGAATATGCCTTTGAATGACCCTTCGATACAAGAGAATGATGATGAGGAAATGTCGACCCTTCAGGATTATGACCTTGATATTGATATAGAAGAGGAGCTTATTAGAATCTTTGCCATCATTAACTCAAGAAGGCACAAATAAAGAGGGAGAACAAAATGATCATTATCAGGAACCATCCAGAGTGGATTCTCTCAACTGTAATCCATTAAAGATCCTCATTTCCTGGTTGACAATTATTTTGATTCAAATTTTGATCATATCTCAGAAGAAGATCAATCACATGATAATTATGATATGATTGCAAGTGGACCTGATACAAAACATCCTTGTTCTAAAATTCCTTATCCAATCTTTAATTAGGATGTGTTGGTTCAACGTGAGGATACTGACCTTGTTTTAAATCTTGCAATCATTCCTAGAATTAAATTGAAAGCTTTTTTCTCTCATCAATTTCCGAGATCAATTCTTTGTTTTTGAGGCCCATTTTTTACCTCAAAATTTCTCTAATGAAGATTCCAATCCATGATTCCAAAGCATTGGAGACAAAATATCCAATGTCTGCTGATGTATATACCATATAAAGGTGAATATTTCAAAATGGCACAAAGTGTACTGTGCAATACATATCTAGAACAAAATACATAATCAATGAGGCATAAATAGCCTTCAAAGTCCAAAAAACAACATGCTATGATGCCACTACATCATACATCATACATGTCATTGATCAACATGATCAATCATCAAACTCATCACCACTGCTAGAACTAGAAGTAGAACTAGAATCAAGACTAGCAATGGCATAGGCAATGGCATCAACATCTAGCTCAAGCTCGGACTCCTCAAGGTCATCTACAAGTGCAGTAGTAGTACTAGTTGAAATTTTAGAAGAACGAGGTTAGGGTTCATCTTATATCTTTAGGGTTAGGGTTAGATTCTGAGTTGCATGAAACCAAAAAATGGGTCCATCAATAGCGCATATGCCTCCTTCCTCTAGGATCTAGTCCTTGCCTCTACCTTGAATCTCAAAGTTGATCCTCCAAGGATATTAGTCAACGACTCAACACCTTACAATTTTGATGAGACTTCCTAATCCAATCGTTAAAATAAGGCAAAAAAAGTTTCCCATGCTTAATAAGTGATTTTGCTCGAGTGAAGAGTACGTTTTTACTAAAATTATGATGAGTTCAAAAATCAACACCATCAACATCAAGGTATATAGAGGGGTTGATGTGCTCGATTAAATGCCAATCCCATACCCTCATACATGATAGAATTTGGTGGAAACTATGCAATCCTAAAAATTTGAAAACCATTAAATATGTTGAATTTTGAATGGGATCTAAACTTCTACTTTTTGCATATGAAGTCCAATGAGGTTGGAACCACTCTCAAACATCCTGAAACAATTAATGGTATTGTGAAAATTTTAAGTAAAAGGATGGAAAATGAAAGATAAAGAGAATGTCGCTTTTACTTTAAGAATTTAATATTACCATTTAGTATTACCAAATACTACTGAACAAAGCAAGTTAGATTAGATTAAGTATTACCATTTAAGGTTATGGTTAGATTAGGAAATATTAAAAAAAACAAAATTAAGAGTTTTTTTGAGTCCGGGAACCCACACGCACCGACATAGGAAGCTGGGTCGAGACTCGATCGAGTTGACTGGTTCGGTACCAAACCAACCGAGTTGGACACCGAACTAGTCACCTAATCTGATTTGCAGGCCGAATAGGCTCGGTTTGGGGTCAACTCAATCAACTCGATCGAGCCCAAGTCTGAGTTGACCAATTTTTAAAACAATGTATCCACTACATGGAACTTGGAAGTGCATGGTAAATAGCCAATATGAAACCATGAACAAGGGCCTTTGGCCATATATGGTTCATATGGGGTCATTTTGGTAGCTCCATTATAAGTGGTATTATAGCCCCATTCTGCAAGAGAAAGCCATTAGACCCATTGGTGTGACTTTTCTGAAGTGAAGCATCTCAAAAGGTTTCTAGGCACTTATTGACTACTTATGTTTGACCATCTGTTTGGGGGTGATAGGTCATGTTGAGTTTCAACTGGGTACCCTAAAGTTTAAATAGCTCCTGCCAAAAGTTGCTCCTGAATGTAGGGTCTTGATCAAAGACAGTGGAAGTGGGCATGCCATGTAACTTAAAAATTTGATCCATGAAGACTTGGGCAACTAATGATGGTGTAAAAGGGTGTGACAAGGAACAAAAATGAGCATATCCGGAAAGGCAATCGACAAACACCATGATTTTACTAGTTTTCGGAAGCCCCACAATGAAATCCATAAAGATATCAATCCATATATGGGTCGGGATCGTAAGTGATTGCAAGGTTCCTAGCGACTTCACCATTTCTCCCTTATGTCGTTGGAAGTGTCATAGGCCACGACAAAGTTTTGGATGTTTGTTTTCATGCTTTCCCAAAAGAATGAGCACTTAATCCTTTCATAGGTTTTATGAAAGCCTGCGTAACCTGTTGTGGACGATGAATGTAACTCCTCTAACATTCATTGTTTTAAGGTAGAAATTAGTGCCAAAAATGAGCTCTTTATACTACATTGTATCTTGGTTCCATGTATACTCGATATGATAGGAGGGTTCGAGTCTTCCTTAAGCCTTTGGATGAATTGCACTATAGTGTCATTTGCCATCCATTCTTGATGCACTTCCTCAAGCCAATCTAGAACCGGTAAGGATAATGCAAAGAGGGATCCCTCCTCAAATTGCCTAGACAACACATTAGCCACTACATTTTCTCAAAAAATTTATATGTAATCTCATAATCATACCCCAGCATCTTAGTAACTCATTTATGTTTCTCTAGTGATGACAACATTTGTTCAAGAAAATATTTTAAACTATGATGGTCAATCTTGATTTGAAAACATCTCCCTATTAGATATGGGTGCCATGTCTCACTCTCAACTACACAAAGGATGGGTATCATATCTTTTTCATATGCAGACTTGCCCAAATTTCAATCATATAATTCCTTACTAGCCAAAGGGTGTCCTTCTTGCATCAACATTGCTCCGAGACCTCTTCCAGAGGCAACACATTCTAAGACAAGATTCTTAGTGAAATCAAGCAATGTTACTATTAGAGTAGTGCACATGGCATTTAAATTCACTCTAGACAAAGGCATTCGTTTTTAGCAAGGAAGTTAAAGAAGCTGCAATTTTGCCATAATTTTTCACAAACTTTGTGAAGTAGCTGATAAGTCCTAGGAACCCACACAAACTCTTGAGGGTACTGGGTTGTGGCTAGTCTTGCATAGCCACCACTATCTTTGGGTCCACGCATATTTCATCCTAACTCACAATGTGACCCAAGTAATCAACCTCAAAACCCCAAAAAGCACATCTGGAATGCTTCACAAATAATTGATGGTCCCTCAATAATTGCAAGGCACGATTGACATACTCTAGGTGGCATTCCCATGTTGTGATGTAGATCAAGATATCATCAAAGAAGACCAACACAAAGTTACGAAGGAAAGGCCAAAAGATCTTGTTCATGAGGTTCTGAAAGGGGGATGGAGCATTGCAAAGGCCCAATGGCATCACTAAAAACTCATAATGACCCTCATGAGTGAGGAAAGTTGTCTTACGGATGTCTGCTTCTTTCATCTGTATATGGTGGTATCCTAAGCAAAGGTCTAGTTTAGTGAAGAACCCAGCTCCATGCAGCTCATCTAAGAGATCACCAATGACCGGGATAAGAAATTTATCCTTGATAGTCAACTTATTGAGATCCCTAAAATCAAGACACTTGTACCAAGTGCCTTCCTTTTTCAATACCATAACCGTCAGTGAAGAATAAGGGCCTGTACTGGGACAAATGGTGCCAATTTCCAACAACTCCAGAATGATTTTTTTATGTTTCATTCCTTTGTGCAAAAGGGTGTCAATAAGGGTGTACAATGGGGGGGTGACTCCCTGGAACTAGTGGAATACCATGGTCATGCTCCCCACAAGGTAGTGGTAAACCCTTAGGTGTTTTGAAAACTTGTTGATGTTTGTAAAGAACCAACTGCAAGTCGAGATGAATGTCCTATGGGGGTGTCACTACTTGTATGGCATTGAATCGTGCACTAATACTTGAGTGGCCTTTCTTCAATAACTTTTCCATATAATGGGAGGTGATAATTTCAGGGGAACCTAAGGTGATCCTCTTGAGATGATGTATGTGCCATTCCTTAGTGAAGATGATGTATAGGTCTTTGAAATCCATGGTGACAAGTCTAAAAGTCCATAGCCACTCTACCCCCAGAACTACATCACAACCACCCATTTCAATAATGGACATATGTGTTTTGAGATGGTAGTCACTTGGAGTTTCACATTTTCGTATCATCCCCCACAATTCATCATACTACCTTTTGCTATCATAATTTGAAATTTTGGTATAAGGCTTACATAGCAAAAGGTTTCTTCTGCTACTCTTCTATGAATAAAATTGTGGGTACTACCACTATCAATTAATACAATTAATTTGTGATCCTTGATGAGTTGATCAACTTTAATGTTTGGACCCTTGGGGTGTTGAGAAACCTGATAAGGCATGGAGAGAAATTTGGGGTTCCTCACTAGGAGCTTGTAAAATGGTGTCATCTTGCATACGTGGAACAATATCCTCCACTTCTGGTTGTTGAGTGCCTTCAATTGTTATGTCTTCTGGGTTATCTTGCAAGGATACATCTATTTGGAATAACTTTTGTTTGTTGCATATATTCCCTCTGAAATACCATTCATCATAGATATAGAAAAGTTCGAGGCGTTGACGTTCGACCATTGCATTTGGAGACAACATTTCGATTCTTAATGGCAACGGGTTGAAGGTGTTCACTGTTGGGAGTAGGAGCATAGTTTGAGTAGGAAATGAAGGTATTTTGGTTTGGTCGTTGATCACCATCTTAACTTCTCTAGTTCTATCACAAGCTTCCAACCATGTTTGGGGTGCAGCGTTATGACATGCTCGAACTTCCTCTTTGAAGCCATTGATGAAACATTCTCTGAAAAAAGACTTAGCTTCTCTAGCTCTATCACAAGCTTCCATGTTTTGGGGCGTTGCATTATGACTTGTGCTTGAATTGCCTCTTTGAGGCCATTGATTAAACATTCTCTAAAAAGAATCAAAGAGGCCATATGTGCAGATTGCCAGCTGCTCAAAGGCTATAATATAGTCCAGAATTGTTTCTCTCTAGTGTAATTTTGTCAATTGTCCCAGGTAGTGAGTGTCACATTCAAAACGATAATGAAGGATTTTCACAAATTGGGTCCAAGATACATAGCTACAATCAGATTTCGGGTATTTCCACTATTGCAAATGTTCTACATCTAAATATAAGACCCCCACTTTTAACTTTTGTACATCATCAGTAATGCTATGGAGAGCAAAATAATGTTCCATTTGGGTAACCCAACCCGAGGGATCCAAGCCATCAAATTTGCACGTCTACCTTCGGAAAGCAGTTCCATAAATTGTTATCCTGAAAGAGTGGAGGTTGGGTATATGGAAAGAGAGTGTAAGATCCCTAAACTTGTTTACAAATGCATCTAGGATTAGATCCTCAATTTTGGAATCTACACCAATATGTTTGCATATCCCCTCCAATATTTGGCCTTGGAAAACCATTGTGATGTCAATATTTGTGACTAACTTCTGCAAATACGCAACCGCAAATTCAATATCCTTAGGTGCCTAGGGCAGGTCTATCTTTTGGTTCTCCGTGTTATCTCGGTTGTGAGTGTGGACCATGGGACCACTTATGATCTGGAAAGTATTAGCACCAACTTATCTCAAAACGACCAGTGGCTAAAGAGGAGTCTTCGGAGATGTACCACCAAATGTTGTATTTTCGAGTACACACAAAAAAAGTGGTTATAGATGTATACTAACATGATCAAAACAAAGCAAGGATGCTTTTGAGATAGGTATACGAGGGGTTTTTTCTCTTTTTGATTGCTAGTGGGAGTATTACTCCATGTTGAATATTACTACACTAATAGAATTGGCAAATTCTTTTTCGATGCAAAGATGTAGGAATTTCGTTGTCTAGTCTTAGAGGCACATAGTATAGGGCTTCTCAGGTCTCGAAGACAAGGTCCAATATACTTGCAAGGTCCAACAACAATACTCTAGCCAATCTCTCAAGGTACTAACTAAAGAGGCTCAAGCATGCCCTTAGCCGTACTACCTGACTACCCAAGTACGAGAGAGTGTTACCCTCCAGATACTCTATAGTGTGCCATACCATATATGCCAGAGAAGACGGGTATTTTTTCATTGTAAATGCTAAGTATAGGACTTGATTATGGAAAAGTGTTGGTTTAGTGGGGCTCAAGACCTGTGATCTGGCCATGGCATGTCCTCTTGAATTTCATGTCAAGGAGTATTGTCTTAGTGCCACAGCTGACTGCCCCTTGATGTGGCGAAAGTTCCCCATCATGTTGGGCTTTTATGCCCATGGGTTGGTGTCTGGTGTTTCTTGGGATGGTTCCATTAGAACATATGGCTTAAGGTATCCTAGATTCCTAGCCACACTTGTTTCTATGCTTTGTAGAGGTGACTGCACCTGTAAGGGTTGTCATACCCGTCTTAGCACACCTCATTCATGTTGAATTTTTAGCATTAGCATAAACTTTAAAAATTTGCAGATGAACTTAAACAAATCAGCAGTGTAGTAAAAACACATTCATCACATCAGCACACATGAACACTATATTTTTCACTGGGGAAACCTTCAAAGGACAAAAACCCCAAAAGCATTAATAGCTCATCTCGTAAATGAGATGACTCAGAAAATTCTTCAAAAAGTTCCTCAATTCCAAATCTGGAATTTACCCACAGTACTGTAAAATTTATCAGTAAAAATCAGACTGATAATTTTACCCACAATTTCCAGAATTACGAAAATTTCCCAAATTAGGGCATTTTCAAAAAACAGAAATTTTTTCTCTCCTGTCTTCAAAAATCAAACTGTTCACGTCAGATCTAAAAAATACCTGACCGGCTGTACCTTGCTGTCGTACAGCTGTACGGCCATACGGATCTATACATATTTGATTGTACAACTGCCCGTTGACTGTTATGCTGCCTGACTTGTCTTTTCTTTCTACCCAAAGAGAGAAAGATGGACAGCCCGTGAGGAGAGAGAAAGGGAAAAGATGGTCGCCCGAAAAAAAGAGGAAAACTGCCCCAAAAACGAAATGCTGAAGGTGGTTGTCCACAAAGTGCAGAAGATTGATTTTCTGATAAAAACCCTAGCTGAGGGTTTGTTGGAAATGAATGCCCTAGCTGAGGCAAAAACAAACTTCAAGAAGACTTCAGTAAAATAGCAGCATCAACTGTGAGAGAAAACTTGTGTTGTAAATGAGAAGACTTGATCTTCTTTTATAGCCTTTGTTCACCTGTAAGTGGACAAGATTAGGAAAAATAAAAATAATAATATTTTATTATTTTCCTAATTTCACTTTCACTTTTACCAAAAAAGGTACTTTTATTTTTCCTCTAACATTTACCAAAAGTCGTTATTTAATTTTGATTCCACCTGTGGTCCTTTTCCTATGGTACAAAAAGTCTTTATTTAAATTGACTTTTGACTTTGACCTTTTTCCAAGTGCCCCTGTGGTCATTACCTGTGGTACCTTTTTTATTTCAAAAGTGCATCATCATAAACCAAGAGAGTTATTAATGCTTTTACCTCACACACTGTGTGACACCTAGATCTGGTACTAGGGTAACTTAACCAAGGGTAGCTAATCCTTGGAGAAGCACACCAAGCCCATAGATCAAGGGTCAAAGTGCCACACACATGCCCAAACCCAGTCTAGGGCTTACAGTGTCTTCATTCTCCAAGAGAATGGCTACTCAAAACTAAGCTGAGTCTACTAGTCTGAGACTGGTCTACATCATGGTCCCGAACCAGATATCTACTCAACACAAAGTTGAGTCTACCCAGGGCAGATTTGGGTCTATACCATGGTCGCAGACCAGATATCTACCATTCAACAGAATGGTCACTCAACACTGGGTTGAGTCTTCGCCGTGGTCTCGGACCAAGTGGTCCCATTCTCCGAAGAGATGGGCTCTCGATGCTGCTCAGAAAAATCAACAATTGATACCCACTTTGAGCTATTTTTGTCATGTATTAACCCTCTTCTTGGCTCAAACATGCCAAATTGGTGATGACGTCATTCTTTTGAAGAGGTCGTACCACCTAAAGGAGGGATTTGAGGGAAAAACGCATCATTGGGGTTAGCTGGGGCATGACACCATTCTCCTAAACTCAACGTTTCATCAAGTTGCAACAATTCATAATTTTTATTATTATTTAATGTCTTATGAGATTTAGTCCTTGGCTTGTGGGCGACAAACCCTAAAAATTCATTGAAAAAACATTTAAGCTATTTTAGGTAGGTCAACATAGAGTAGTGAAAAGGTGTGTTTTTTTTAAAAGGCATGTCTTGTCTCATATAAATAAAACACTCCTCATTCATTTGTAACACAAGTTCATGGGATGAAATAAAGTCTTATCGCGTTTTCTTCTTGTGTATCTTGGCTAAGTGGTGCACACATCTCTTCGTGGTATCTTGAAGCTTCAATGTGGTAATTTTTTGGTGGTTGAAGGTTTTACTAAATCTTGCAAGGCTTGTCTAAGGGAAAGAATTTTTGAGAGGGTTACTCTATCTTCTTTGCTCTTCTTTTGTGGTAAGATCTTTGGTTCTCTTGTCTTGCACTATCAGAGACATCAAAGGTAAGATTTAATTAGGGTTTTTTATGCATGATAGCATTGTCTTGTAAGTGAGACGTCCCTTCTTGGAGCGTCTCTCTTGTTAGGCCTTTAGCACCTCTCTTTGCCCTAATTAGGTCAAAACCAACACAACCCTAGGGTTAATTAGTTTTCCCTAATTCATCAAAATTGAATTGTCAATCCTTGAGAGGAACGCTAACCACGATTCCTTGGTGGCCTTGAAGGAAAGGGACTTATGTCTTATTCCCTCATCTTCACTCAAAATCTCTTTTATCAAAATTCTTGCACTATATATTCCAAAAAATACAAAAAAGTCAAATATTTTAAAAAACCCTAAAAACTTATATTTTTGCAAAGATCCAAAAATATTTATTTTTGTGCCCTAGATATTTAATTCTTATTTTATGAAGTAGTTAATTGCATCAATAAATTTCAAATCTTGATAAAGTATTGAAAAAATCCTAAAAAGTTAAAAATCTTGCAAAAAAGGTCAATTTTTAGCCCTAAAAGTGCCCTAAAGGAGGTGAAGTCGGGTTAGGTTAGTTCAGCCCTTAGGCTTAATTTCAGATCTGTTGGAAGTGTTATTGCAGGCTCATTTTGACAAAGAAATCAAACCCTAGCAGTTTGGAAGAGATCTGCTCAATTCCTAGGTCACCCGGGGTGACCCTAGGGGGATTTGAGGTCAAGGATATTTCTGATTTATCTTGACTGCAGAAAAATGCAGACCTGTAGCAGAAATCAACCCCAAAAGCAACCATAGAGATTCCCAATCAAGTGCGCCCTAGGAGGAATTGAAGCTCCTTAATGTAGGGTTCGCTAGAAGGTAAATTTTGTGCAAATCTTCTGGTTAATTGGGGAAATATTTTACGTTCTATCTCTTTGTTTTGTACTGAATAAAATAACATTAGCGGATTACATACTCATTATTGCTCCTAACCTTCCAAGTTAAAGGGTTTATTGTAGACATATATCATTGACTCCATTAGGCAGTGGTCTACTAACAGTGGGAAGGTCTTGTAGGGATAGAAGTACTTTATATTGTACTTCTTACATGTCTATCCTTACCATCATTTTGGAGAGCCTCCCATGGCCCAAGGAGCAGGGTCTAAAGAAGGGGGTTACATTGAGGTGACATTGGGTGTACCTCCTTGAAAAGTTGTAGATCATAGCATTGGGTCCACTTACCTCTGATTGTGGAAGAGTGCTAGTTTTTGAGGTATTAGAGAGTAAGATTCCCAAGTGTTGTGCTTGGTGCCACTAGAACAGCATTACAGTCGATTTGATTATCTAAAGCCAGTTTCAAGTTTCATAGGGGACTTCTAATATACCCAAGGGTGCGTGGAAGTGAAATTCCATATATAGGTGTTGTCAAATGCAATACTTCTCGAAGAAGTACGAACAGGGGTTACAAGAGTGTCCAATCAAGTGAAACCTCTTGTATTTCCTACATGTTTATTCTTTCTCGGCTACAGTCTTACCCGCCAAGCAAAAAATCTGTGTGTCATTTAAAGTTGTAAGAACACATCTCTAACCTAAAAAAAACTGCAAAAATTCTGAAGACATGCAAGTTCGGGAAAATGCTCTAATACCACTGGTAGTGTCCTTCAACTCTTAAACTTAGAAGGAAACTAGGTAGTAGGTATACAACTTCTAAATTCATAATGCAAGAAATAAAAAATTGTAGTGCGAAAATAGCCAAACACAAAGACAATTGAAATGAAATGTTGCAGAATAAATCCTTGTATTATGATAATCCAATAGAAAGCAATGTCCGCTTGCCTCTTACGATTGGGCGACATTTCACTTGAGCCAAGCTCCAATTACAACAATACTCAACAAAAAAGACCTAGCCTCCCAGCTCTTTAAGTAGGCTTCCAATAGCCATATCTCTAACTACTTGTGGTCCCATAATTAATGAGTACCAACCACCTAGTGGGCCTTAACTGATAGAGAGACAGACCATCTTTACAATAATTAATTATCACTACTATTTACTGGTCCTTAATCAAAGAAGATGGCCACATACATTAATTGACCAACTCCTATATAGCCTGAGCGGAGACGTTAGGATAGGACCCTAACAGTTTCCAGGTATGCTTGGGAAATGATAGTATGCCTATGTGACAAACACAAACACAGGTTAAACCTAACTTGGCATATTTAGTTAAGGATGGGATCATCAAGTCCCCTGATGTGGAATCCAACTACCCAATACCTCACCATCAACAAGTCTCTAATCCAGTTGTTAAGCCTGGCAATAACATACATATGCATATTCAAGTGAACTACATAAGACTAAAACTACAAATATTCTCTTTCTTGGAAAGTTTCAATCAGTTTTATCATATCCAAATTGCAAAGTGAGACAAGAAGAGAATGCAACAATTGTGTCTAATATGTTTTCCGAGCTGGACCCTATAGTGCCCCAATTGATCTTAGAAAGTTAACTGCATGCATTGGATAACTTGTTAGGAAACATACGAATAATTTCATAATGTATGTAAACCCTATATATCAACCAAGATTCCCCCATTCAAAATAGAAATGCATGAAATAAGTTTCAACAAATAAAATATGAATTTTATGCTTACCTTTGTTCTGGCCAGACAGCTCCCCATCGAATCAATGTTAGGTTGCCTTCCAGAGCACGAGTTAAGAGTGCTTGTGGAAATGGGGACAATCCTGTGCAGCCACTGACATCCAGATACTTCAGAAAATTCAACTCAACCATTTCCTCCATGGGCAGGGATGTAAGACTAGTGCAGTTTCTTAGGCTCAGCCATGTTAGCTTGTCAAGCTTTCCCAACCCAATGCGGTCCAGGGAAGTCAGAGCATGGCAACCTTCCAAATCAATCTTCTTAAGTGAAATTAGCTGTTCAAATGTGGAAGGAAGGGATATAAGGCTGTCACATCCAACAAGCTTCAAGTACTGCAGCTTTGGAAGAGCATGCAAAGAAAAAGATGGCAGTGATTTGAAACTGCAACATGTTAAATTAAGTTCCACAAGTTCACACAATGAATATGAATTTCCTATGGAACTTGGAAGAAGAACAAGATCCCAGCACTCAGACAAGTCTAAGCATCTCAGCTTTGGTAGTGAACTTATTGAACATGGTATACATAATAACCTGGAGCAACCTTGCAGGCAAAGACGGAGCAAGTTCCTCAGCTGTCCTACCGAATCAGGCAGTTTTCTTATGGCAGTGTGGCTCAAATCAAGTTCCTGTAGCAGCCACAGGTTACCTATCCCCTCTGGTAAATGCTCCAATCTCCTGCAGTTGGAAAGATCAAGCTTTCGTATGTGCTGCATTTTGCCCACTGCATGAGGCAAATAAGTCATGTTCTTGAGGTATGCTAGCCGAAGGACCTCAACCTGATCAATATTCCACAGACCAGCTGGAACCGCCATGCTCTCTGTTTTACAGCTTCCTATGACAAGCAGCAACAACTGTAAATGGTATGGAAGAGTGTAAGAGAGATTGCTGCATTTGCTCAAATCTAGAAAACGAAGTTCTCTGAGCAAACCCACAGATGGAGGCAATGAACATAAAGAGAAGCAACCTTTCAAATCAAGTATCTTGAGAAGAGACAATTGCCCTATTGTAGACGGCAGAGTTTTGAGCTTCACACACCCACTGAGCTGCAAAACCTCCAGTTTAGTTAGCATGCCTATTGCTTGTGGAAGATCTGTCAAAGATGTACAGCCAGAGATCCTAAGAAACTTCAAATTTTTCAGGCAGCCAAATGAAGATGGCAATGATTTAAGTGAAGTACAAAAGCTCAAATCAAGCAGCTGGAGGGATATAAGGGCAGAGATTGCTTTAGGAAGGTGTGTACAAGATGTGCACCCCCTCAAATCAAGAACTAAAAGCTGGGTCATCTTCGTCAAAACAGCTGAGGAAGGAAGTGGCAATCTTGCGTTCCCACCCAATAATCCAACACGGAGAAATGGACAGCCAAAGGGGAGAAGAAGTTGGTCGCGGTCACTACTGTAAATTGAGAATTTGGTTGCCCTGTATAATATCTCGTCTAATGAGACCCCTTGAAAGGAATTGTTATTGCAGTCAGTCACAAACAGACGACATTCCTTTTGGAAACGAGTCACTTGACAATTCCTATCTGTGTTATTTCCTGAATTTTTCCCTTGATATACCTCAGATACTAAAGTGCTTTCAGACTTAATGTGATTCAAATGAGATGTTGAATCGTTATGTTTGGAATATGTAACCAACTCACCTGAATTGAGTTCCTCGTCTTCAGTAAAGTGCATGTATACATTACCAGAACCAAAAAACTTAGTCATGACTCCCATGCTTTTTGATGAAATCTTTTTCTTTTCCATCTCCTTTCTCCTGTTGAGAAGTTCAAAGGGAATTTTATAAACACTGGAATCTTTCTTCTTCGAATATTCTTTGATATCTTGACAAATAATATTTGAAGCCAGATTGTAAAATGGTTCAGAAAGTTTGAACTCTAACTCACTATCTAAGCCACAGGTATCAAGTACATTCAGCTGCCAGTCTACCATCGATCTGAAGACTAAAATACTAAGAATGACCACAATCTCTTCCTGGCTGAGCCCATTGCTGAAAGCCAACCATAATGTTTCCAAAGTTGACAAGTTCACCCATTCTCCTTCTGGAAAAGCAGCCAGGTCCAGAAAACACTCCTGCAACAGAGGATGAATGAATCCCAAAGCACTGAAGCAGGCATACAGTACAGAATACAAGCAGTCCGGTGTTCTGTCAAAGTTTTGTTTACCGCCTACAGAACTTTCAGCCAGGTCCATGCATGCCTCTCCTGTTGGTTGATTTGTGGTGCTTTGATCAACTGTGTTCATCTGTTCCCCCGCAACTTCACCACCCTCATTCAATAATAATTCCAGAACCAACTTTTGATGGGCCCCTGCTCCATACAATGCACTTGAAAGGGCCTGGATGAATAAGGGTGAACCATTGCACTTCCTTGCCAATTTAGTGGCCAAATCATGTTGTTCCAAGGTGAAAGGGCCATCCCATTCTACAACCCATTGGAATAGGTGTACTGCATCTTCTTCTTTCAGACAGCCAAGGGCATGAATGCATGCCTCTGCGGATGAAAGAATTTGTGAGTTGTTGGTGACAACAAGAATTCTTCCACGCTCCTTACCATCAAAACAGAGGAGCCCTTCCACTTGAGAAGCTTCCCACACATCATCAACAATCAAGAGGGAAGGTAGAAGACACTCTGAGAATTTCCTCTTGAGTGCGGTGAGGCCTTCCTCCACAGATGTGAAGACAACTTGGGAACCAGAGATGGCCTTCCATAGGGAACGTTGAAGGGATTTGGCATCTGTTTTGCGGCCAGCAGTGATCCAATACACTCCTCCAATGAAACGCCTCTTGACGTTGCAGTTGGAGGCCACACAAGATGCAAGAGAAGTCTTTCCCAGGCCTCTAGGACCACATATGCCTACCACAAGAGATCCACCTGAGTCCAGAAGCTCTGAGACAAGCTTCTCTGCCACTGGAATAGCTGTCCGACTTCCAATTGGGCAATGAATTTGATGACATTGACAAAAATCATGCAGAGGATCTTCCTCTTCAACTGACTCATCAGAGGGCTCCTCATAGTAATCTGAGACCAATGCAAAATCCAATTCCTCAAGTTAGTATTGGGTATCTTCAAAAAAATGTGATAAATAAAACTAGTACTATGAGATGATTGTGGAGAGCTCACTTTCAAACGCAAGGAAGGAGTGCACAAGTCTTTTCAGGCGGTCTCTCACCAAAAAATTAGGAAATCCAGACTCTGTGGAGAAGAAGATGGCCTTGAGAGATTCTGCTGCTCTGCAAAGCTGGTCTTTCAAATCCATTATCGCCAACCTCAGCTGTTTCATGTTATCATCTCCAATCTGAAGAGCTTCTTGCACCAATATTTTCTCATCTGTTGCTTCAACCTCTACACCTTGGATTGGGATTCTCAAGGCTTCATCCGAAGAAGGAAGAGAAGGACCTGGTTTGCTAGAGAAATTCCAACTGGACAGACAAGAGGATAAGGATGGAACCCTCCAATTGAATCTAGTGAATAGGGTATTCCGCGTTGCAGTGCCTTCGTTGTCCTGAAGAACAGAAAATGCAGAAACAAAGCTCCTTCTTTTGAACACCAGATACCCATCAAACTTACCTTCTGTAGATGAAGGATGGGCCTCCAAATTAAGAGACCATTCCTGCAAGGATGACATTATCTGTTGCGTAAGATCAAACAGAATACACAGAATCTCGAGGTCTTGGAAGAAACCCATTTGCAAAGAGTCGGCTGCCGTGATAAGAAAGCCGCGGCCATCGACACAATTCGAATCGGAAGCCGAATTAACCCTTTCACAACTAGAATTAGAGTCGATTATATAAAGAGGTCGGAGAGTCTTCAAAAGCTTCACAGAGCTGGCACAGCATTTATTGATATTGGCGCGTTCTCGTACACAAGTACGTTCCAGCAACAACTGAACCTCCTCCAATAGCTTGTCCAGCGGTACTTTCAAATTATCGACCTGCATGATCGATTATAAAATGTGAAGCAGAATGAGAGCAATAAGATTGTATACAATTGAAACCATTACTCCAGGAGTGCAGGTCTATCTGAGTAAGGAGGAAGAAAAGTTGACATCGTTTCCATATGAATTTTTTTCAATTTCTCAGATTCGTTGGACCAAGCAAGGATCTCAACTCTTGAAAACTGAGGATCGAAATTCTTCAAGCTTCATTTGATATTTTTACAGTGAAGCGTTGACATTCAAATATAGAAGTTAAGTACCAAGAACCACAGCCCAGTCGACTTATTTTACCATGATATTCACACGTTCTTCTGATGTTAAGTCTCTTTTAATAAAGCAATTTGCTTGCGTGCCCACCACTCCTTAGTGCCACTAGCCTACCACCTTTTCTTCGAAACCATAATTATTGGAAAAATGAAACGATGACCTGGTTAATTTGAAAAGTAATATAAAAATTTAATATAATATAGAGGAGGAGTTTTAAATACAAATATATACTTTATATTTTAATATAAAATACAAACTAACATTAATTCGACAAAAAATTAAATATTACATATATTCATAGAACACCGCTCAAAGAAGATGTAGAAGCGGATCAGTTATGTCTTAATACTCACTTTCTTCACATATGGGAAATTGGAGTTGTTGAGATTTTATACATCAACGAAGTCGAAGTTTACTTTCAGGTTTTTGGGACTCCTAATATACATGAATCAAAATTAGTTTTTACTTTTAGGTTTTTGGGACTCCTAATATACATGAATCAAAATTAGTTTGTTCGTCTTCGGAGGGCGAGGATCATTACAAGCGCAAATTCAAACTCAGAAACTAACTAGAGTTTTTGATCCCAGTCGATCACATTGAGCGCAAAGGGAGAGCATACGCTATTGGTTTTACAGACTCGTTACACTTGAGATCACTACTTTCGATCCCAACTGATCGCTCAAAGCGCAAAGGGAGAGCATACACGGCGCTCAACACATAGACAAAATGCAGAAAGCTCTCAAGACTCAAATGCCCTGTTTCTTAGACATAATCTTTCCTGACCACGAAGAACCCATTCACATAAACTTGATCAATAAAGAACAAATCGACGGGGCCAAATCTAAAGGTTATAAATATGCACATCTGGGGCGATGTCAAATTAAGACTTGGACCATTAGTAAGGCCTTATATGAATGTTTCATCTTTGTGTTGTGTTTTAGATACCTGCCATTTAGAATTTTATGATGCTTTAATAGGAGGATTTGAAGGCCCATTGCATAATGATCCATTTTTCGGTACCATCTTTCCAAAATATTATGTCAGTTTGGATGACCCTTACATTAATGACCTGTTGAAAGCTTATATTCGCCCTTTGGGATTTAAAAATGGACACAGGTTCTAAAATTATTCAACTAAAATCTCTGGTTGTCATCCGCTTTGAAAATGATTCCCTTCCTCCTCTTACCAGTAAAGCCCGTCAAAGTTCACGCCTGCTCAGCATGGTGGAAACAGATAAATCAAAAAACTCCACCCCTATTACTTTTCACTGGACCAGCATCTCCTATCCAAAGCAATGGGAGGTAAGATACATAGAGTTAAGAAATCTTGGTAAAACTCACAACTCACAACTCTCTAAACCCCTTGTCTTTGATAGATTTTCAAATTCCTTCAGATTACCCAAAGGAATTCCTTCACCTTAGTTTGATCCTCCTCTTGTAAAGTCTTCCTCTGTTAATTACACATCTTCCTCCTCCAACAACCAGTCTGGCTTATTTGAACCTTGTTCTTCTTCACAGCTTTCCTTCTCAGGAGTTCATAATAATGAGCATAAACGTCAACATACAGACTACCCTACATGCAAAAAAACAGTGGAGAGAATAAAATTCAGAAACAAAGGAGTGAATTGATACATGATGTCTCTCCCCATAAGTGGCCTTGGTCTCACCACCATTAATCCAAAAGGTGATACCTCCTTCCATCCAAGAAGAAATCTTCCTAATACTCCTTTTAGACAATTTTCCCATGACATCGTATCCAAAAGAGAATGTATGCCCCATAGCTCATCTGCCTCGGATGAAATTGTCTCTGATGAAATAAAGCTACTAAATTATGGAAATTTTCAACAACTAACTAGCTAGAATATTGATGATATAGCCTCTGACATACTGCTTTTAAAACAAAAGGCTCAAATAGAAAAAGAGCACATTTCTTTGCTAAAAGCTAAAGTTGATCATTTGCTTTCAGATCAAGAATAAATAAATAAAGCCATTGTCTTAGCAAGTGAAAAACTAGAAAAAAGGCTAGATGTATTAGGCAAAATGATGGCCAGAACACATAATGTACGCAATAAAAGGAGTCTTGTAAGCCAAACTCCCTTGGAGCTTGTAGCTAAAGGCCACCAAAGAAAACATGAAAAAAGATACTCATTTGGGATGGTGAGTATTGACAAAAAAGAAGAAGACCTAAGACCAGAATTCCTCTTTAATCAAGAAATGGAAGTAAGGTTTGTTGAGATTCCGCAGTAAGGATTCATGGCATCTAATGGAGAATCTGCGGTAAGCAAGTTTGTTGTCGATGTTTCGAACCAAGCGTGGCTCATCTTCAAGACAAAGCGATGCCTGGTTTAAAAGAATGCCAAATTCTTTTCCAAATAAGTACCTTCCGGCATTCTGAATCCCAAAAAGAGAAGATGTTGGCTCTTCCAACCCGAACAACCAAAGAAACACTCCTCGAATAATTGGTCCTCCTCCGCCTTTTGATATAGAAATGTCAGATATTTTGGAATAAATGGGATGAATAACTTAATATCCCAAATGTCTGATCAACCTATGTTGAATATCCAATGTCAATCTCGTGCTCAAATCAGAACATCCATCCAACTTTTGGCAAATTGGGTTTTGTACAAAAGATCACAGGATAACACTAACTAGCCAACAACCAGCACTTCAACTAGTTGCAGAATTTTCAGGATTGGCTTCAGAATGGTGGCGCTGGATTCCACAATAATCCAGAGAATAAATGTTGAATGCAGCAAATGCAGATCAACAGATCATTACTTCTCTAGGAAAAGAATTTTATGGTCTAGAAGAAAATGAAGATTATGAACATCTAGCATAATTATTCATGTCTTCTAGAATTTGTGACTTAAATAAAAGTGAAGAATATTTATGTTATATGCATAAATTATTAATTACTTCTGGCAATGTTGATAAACCGGCCTATATGAAGCATTACTTACGAAGTTTTCCTGGCCATGTTCCTGATGTTGTTGAACAACATCTTAAAGATAGAAACATTCCTCTCTCTGATCTTTCTCTTGCCCAGTTGCATGGTTTCATAATGGAAACATGGAAAGAAGATTGTCTGGAAAAAAGAGTAGGTAAAGACTTTAAAAAGGCACTCTTCAATGTTTTCCCTTGGTTTTTGTAAGGATGTTGCAAAAATGCGAGATTAGGGATTTGGTGCTCACAATGGAGGGCACTTTGGGCAAGATTTATGTAGTTGTAAAAAGAAAAAACATCCCAAATACACAAGTGCACCTAGATTTAATCCAGATAAAGGCTACAAGCATATTAAAGGTAAAACATTAAAAACAAAAGCATATTTCAAGAAAATATTTGAACCTGCAAATAAAGAGAAATGTTTCATTTGTGGCAAGAAAGGTCACCGGGCTAATAAATGTCCAAATAAAATGAAAAGGCCCAGTCTTGCTGCCCTGTTTCAGAATGTCACATACCCTCCCGCCTTGGAGGAGAAACACGACTCTAAACCTTTTCTGATACCATAATGTAGCGTACCCGCTACTCTGATATACCACGATGTCCATGAACCCGGTGCCCATACACCTGACTGTTATGCGGAATAATTTAAGGCTTATTACTTACTTCTCTTTTCTATCTCTTTAACATAGTCATGGGTCATGTAACATCTTTTAACATTCACTCTCGGGCTTAAAAACCATTGTAACAGTCGTTTTGCCCTTGACAGATCCACTCTGTAACCGAAAGGGTCTTTCCGCACCGAACTTGTCCTTTCCACACTCCACTTTCCGCATTATCCTTTTCTCCTTCCGCTGCTGAATACGAGAACCGGAAACATAATGTGCGATGGAGTCATTCAACCCCTTCCGCCTTCCGCAGCTGAACTCTGGAATCGAAAACATAACGAAACGACCACCTTGTCCTTTGACTTTCATCCTTCCAACTTCCGCTTTTCTGCCTTCCGTTGTGGACCTTGGAAGTTGGAAACTCCATGAAACGATCATTTCGTCTTTCGGCTTTTCACCCTCCGACTTCCGTCTTTCCGCCTTCCAATGCGGACCTTGGAAATCAGAAACTCCATGAAATTATCATTTGGTCTTTCGGCTTTTCGCCTTCCGCTGCGGACCTCGAAAATAAAAATAAAAACTCGCGAAACAATCACTTTACTTTTCGACTTTCCACCTTCTGCTGCGGACCTCGAAAATCGGGAAAACAACTTTTTGCCTTAACCTTTTTCCCATTTTCTGCCTTCCGCAGGTGGATTCCGGGGTGCAAAAAACTCACATTCTGCTTTGTTTTCAACTTCTCTCTTCTGCCTCCGGCCTTCCAACTTTCGCAGCCAGATTCCTGGGTGCAGAAACACTTAAGTCATATGCCTTATCACTCTATAACCAGGCTTCTAGCCTCCATGATCATAAGCAAAATGCATTGAAACATACAAGGCATATACAGATACAGATGCAGGAACATTTAACAATAGTAATCTATATTGAAATCATTAGTAAGCATTCACCATATTCAATTCATTCATAAGCAAATACATTGCATAAATAAGAATAATAGAGAATACTTATCTTGAAGATGAAGTTGTCCCGCAACTAGCTATGTCGCTGCACCGTTCCACCCAACCATAGGCCAGTTGTGTTCATTAATCTCTCAACACAACTGCCACCCCCAAGTTGGTCATGATTTCCACAAGGAACTAGGGAACAACATACTCACACACAGCCAAATCATATCATACACAATTAAGCCAACCTTAAGTTGGGTTTATCAGACTGTCAGCCAAGCCAACACACAGTTGGGTTTATCGGGCTGCAAGCAACAAGCCAATACACTGCTGGGTTTAACAGGATATTCATCCACACCAGCAACAGTTGGGTTTCACAGATTGCACATAGTCAAGCCAACATTCACATTAAGGACCGACCAATCCAACTAACAGATGGGTTTCACATGCTACTCATCCAATCCATCTCACTACTGGGTTTATCAGGCTACTTAGCCAAGTCAGCATTCAAACCCAAGCTACTTAGCCAAGCCAGCATTCACAGTTGGGTTCCACAGGTTGTCCAACCAAGGGTCACACATGTGCAAATGCACAACAAGACACAGCCAAGCCAACTACTAGTTGGGTTTATCAAGCTACTCATGAAAGCCATTGTCTGATTGGGTTTCATAGGCTGCCAAGCTAAGCCAATATACAATTGGGTTTCACAGGCTGTCATCCAAGCCAATCTATGTTTGGGTTTCACGGGATGCTAAGGCAGTGGAAAGGAAGAATGGCTAAGCTAGTGGCTCATTCAAGATCTAAGGACACCTCCACAAGATCTATCTGGCCTGACATCCACATCACCTGCACCCCAACACAAGGATGTATCCCCTTCTCTGCTACACAGTCCCTTGGGCTATACCTTCCCTTCCAATGCTCTTAAGGGCGTGTAGAGAAGATTCACCAGCCACTCTTATCTTTTCATGAGGTTCCACTCTTCACTAGGTTTATCAAGCCCATTTAGCATCTCTTCCACTCTTAAGTCTTGCATACAATTCAGACCCAAACCAGGGTAGACATCACAACAAACCACAAGGAGACACAACAACACAGGCTCTACTATGTAACACAGAGAAATAGGGTTTCATACCACTCTGTAGTTCAAAATAACACTGTAACCCATCAACGAGGGTCTTGGCAAAGGAAAATACTTGCAGAAACGCATAGCAACACTCTGCTAGTTCACACTGTGTTTGCAGAATGTTGAACCACACTGAACAACTACTTCCCTGACTCATGATAGTGAACAATGAACAACTCGAATGCTTCACCCGAACAATCGCAACTGTGGGATCGGGAAGAATTTCATAATAATGAACAACCACAACCACAACCCTCGAACAACAACAAAACCTTCTCGCGGCTGAGGGAAGGACGGACTAGCACGCATCCATGTGCTTACTTGCTTCATAAGCAAGATGTGACTTCCCAGACTCCAGGCTACAAGCTGTAGGCTGCAGGCAGGCTCAGTCACGGAACCGACTACCATGCCTTGCTCTGCCCAAGGCATTAACTGCCTCAACCGCTCTTCTTGAAGAATTGAATGATTGAGGACAGAGGAAAAAAAAGGTAGATGAGGGATTAGGGGTCCCCCCATTGACATCTGGTCTCACCCTATGGCTCAGGAGTTTGACTAAATCCTCTCCCTATTCCTTGTGAAATCATGCGCCCATCTCTTACGTTGCGGTGCATAGCTAGCTGTGGTATTTTATTAAAGTGTATATTTACATGATCACTTCATAAATATATACCGTGCTTGACTTAGCACTATACCCATCGGCATCAACCTTGATCACCGATACACAAAACATCAAATCAATGGCAGGGCCTTGGACCTGAGCTCCTCGCCGTGATTTAAATACAATATATACATCATGTACAATTTCAATACCATGGGGTCAAAACCGGGGTATTACACAGAAGACCTAGATCCAGCTTGGTGGGATCTAGCTTGGTGTGAAGCATGAGATTACCCTGAAAGTGAAATTGCCTTCTTACAAGAAGAAGGTGATTCCTCCTATTGTAAATTTTAAACCTTTAAAAAAAGTTCTTGAGCCAGCCAGATACCCTCTCCCTGACAAATCCAGTATTTTGCAAAGAATATCAAGGTGTACAATCTTCAACAAATTTGATCTGATGTCTGGTTTCTATTAGATTGGAATTGAAGCAAAAGACAGATTTAAAACTGCTTTCGTGGTCCTTCATGGGCAATATCAGTGGAAAGTACTTCCATTCGACATCAACAACGCACCATCAGAGTTTCAAAAAAGGATGGAAGATGTCTCTAGAGAAAAGAAATGGGCATTAGTGTATATAGATGATATTCTTGTTTGTTCAAAAAATCTGCAGGATCATTTAAAGCATCTACAAGAATTTTATTCTATAGTCTTTAAACATGGTATGTTTTTGTCAAAATTCAAAATGGAAGTTGGAAAGACAAATATTGAATTTTTGGGATATCAAATAAGTAAAGGACATGTGATTCTTCAAGAACATGTCTTGAAGGTTTTTTCTCACTTCCCTTATAATTTCCTTGAAAAAGTACAAATGCAAAGATTTTTGGGGAGTCTGAATTATATCATGCCATTCTATAAAGGGCAAACAGATAATATCCATGAGTTTCAACAACAATTGAAGAAAAATCCCCCAAAATGTAATCAAGCAATGACAGATGCAGTCCGAAAAATCAAAGACAAACTGAAACAACTACCTCCACTCTCTCTACCAAAAGGCTCTGGGCAGATGGTGATTGAGACAAATGCCTCTAATAAAGCTTGGGGAGGTATTCTCGTAGAAAAACATGAAAACAAGGAAGAAATCTGCGGATGTGCTTCAGGAGCATTTAAGAACGCAGAGCTCAATTATCCGTCAAGTCACAAAGAAATCCTTGCAGTAAAAAAGACTGTAAATCATTTTAAGCTTTATTTAAAACCTGTTAAGTTTATTGTTCGACTAGATTTAAAAATACTGCGTGGGATATTAAAAAATGAAAATCTTATGGCAAAAAATAGTTCTAGAATTTTAAAGTGGTTTCTTTGGTTACAAAACTTTGATTTTGAGATTGTATATAAACCAGGCTATTTAAATTGTATTGCTAATATGTTAACCAAAGAAGAACTACAGGAAAAACCCATCTTCAATATGTTCAGCTCTAGAACATCCACCTCTTCCAATAAAATATCTAAGCTTCGGATCTTTAAGGATCCCTTGACAAAAGAAGAAAGAGAGGTTTTTTGAACTGCACCAACAAAAAGGAAGCAGATAAATATCTTACACTCTCTCTGATTCAACAAATAAATGCCTCTCCTATGAAAATTCAGATCTTGGAGAGATGGGAGAAAGAAGCCTTTAAAGGCTTAGAAAATGCCCCGCATCAACTTCAGAAGCTCAATCACATTTGGATTGATACAACTTTTACAGATGGCAGATAATTGTTTTATGTGGATCTCGTTCCAGGTTTTCTAACTTGGAATAGCTACGATCTCATCTTACAATTTTGTCGAGAACAAGGTGAGATAATAATTTGTGGAGATCCTTCTACATTGGTGCAACAGTAATGGTCAGGCTGGACATAAGTCTTTCTCGACAAATTCTGTCCAAGAAAAGAGTCCAGTGACGTGCCAATTTCATTTTACACCTTCAAGCAGATATGATCGTGGCACGCCAAAGTCATATGTGGTTTAAATTTAAGCTACAACATCTTGGAGGAACTTATTCTCCTCTTGAACCCCCAATTTACACTCAACAAAAATATAGAAGAATGGATAGAAATGATCGCCTCCTAGATAATACTATTCACACTAGAAGAATTCATTTAAATTTTAAAGTCGAATCAATTTTCCAAGAAGAATTCTGTTGTGTTCCATATGAAACTATGCTTGGGTCTGATGTAGAACAATGTTTTTTTCTTATTGCTTATTCCCAGACACCGAATTTGGTCTTGATAGTGATTTTGAAAGATTCGTTGGTTGTACATGTGGCGAAGACCCATGCATTTGTAATTATGATAACGGATAATAGAAAGTGTCATGGGTCGCTAATAATAGCTTCATTGTGTAAAGGTCAATCTATCGTCAGTCCAAAAATTCCTTCACATGGCTCAGGTGACATACCCGACAAAAGGTGCAATTTGATCCACTGTCATAAGATCTGAATCAAATTTATTTACCTTTAAATGTAAGTTTCGGGTCACTGATTAACTAGCTAAATTTGTATAAATAAAGTATTCCTCTCCTCATTTAGAGTAAGTGCATTTGAGTCTTAAAAGCTAATCTGCATTGGTTCCTTCTTGCAATATATTTATAAAATTGGATTTCTATGCACCAATGGAAAAGTACACCGTTCTTAAGAACACCTCAAAATATTTTTTGTTAACAATAAATTATAACATTCAAATATATTTTTTATTATTAAACAAAGTCATATTTCTTTATTTTTATTAATCAAAGTGACAAAAGAGTGAAGGTGACATGATAAAAAAAATATCTAAATAGTGGAGAAATGAGATGACATAATAATAAAATAATGTGTAGTGAATTTAGATGACGTAGTTTGGAAAAACTGAAAGTGACTAAGGTGGTGGAGGGGACACAATAATAAAATAGTATTTGTGTAGATGAAGAAAAAATGAAAAATAAAAGATATAATTCTCAAGAATAAAGGAAGTTGACTACATAAAAAATAGATGAGTGGATTCATTTAAAGTTCGAACAAAAGTTAATTTAGTAAATATAACGGTTATCATCATTATCCATTATAGAAATGCATTTTATAATTTATTAAATTTAATCCACGTAAATATTAATAATGGTCAATTTATTAAAGCTTATCGTGTGATGTTTGTGTATAAATTTAAAACTTATTAAAACTTATTTTGTGATGTTTGTGTATAAATTTAAAAGATTGTGTAATAGTATTTATACCAAGAGGTGGAAAAAAACGTTGAGAGGGTAAAAATATTATGTTTTTTTATAAGCTAGTCTTTGTTTTTTTACTTTGAGAGAATGCATATTAATAGTGAGTTTTGAAATTTTAGGTTAAGACATTTATAATTGAGTTTTTTAGGGTTTCGATTTTGGATTATTAAGTGTGCAAGAAATAATTGATGTGATGCACTTTGAATATTTTCGAATAGGAATACTTCCAGCCGCATAATGTGTCTGTTTTAAAAGTACCAATGTGTAAGTACAACAGATCCCATGTCATTATGACACAGGAGGCCAAATTTTATATACGAAAATTACTTGGTAAGACTCTTAGTAAAACTTAAAGGGTTTTATTACGATTTTATTTGATTATTGGGATACTTTAACTTACCCAATTTCCAAAAATTGATGTTTGATTTATTTGTTTTGAATGTAGAATAATGAATTTTTGTTTGGATTGTTTTAACATCTCGCAACCCGCAAATCCGCAACTTGCGGAGTGCGGCAAACCTTTCATTTGATATTTCATTTTCAAACCTGCATCTTGCATCCCGCAAATGCAGGGTGCGGGAGAGTTTGTATATGTGTTAATTTTAATCAACCCGAATCCCGCATCCCACAATGTGCGAAATGCGGGTTGCGGAGTTCCTATTATTTTTGTTTGGTTTGTGTCTGCCTGCACCCCACATCCCACAAAATGCTGAATTGTGGGTTGCGAAGCTAATAGAATCAAGTTTGTACTATTTTGCGTTCCCGCATCCCACAACCCGCAAGTTGCGGAATGCGGGTTGTGGAACAATTAATAAACTTGCAAAGTTTGTCTTGATCTTGCATCTCGCAAAGCTGATCCTGATGTATTTTGTCTTCGCGGTAAATTGCAAGATGTCGTAACCCGCAGCTCGAGAAATGCGGGATGTGGGTTTCGGGAAATATTAGAGGAATGAGACACAATAATTACAAAAGTGATCCCGCATCCCGTAGGCCTACATACAAAAAAATGCAGTATGTACTGTTAATTATGAAGAACATTTTGTTCAAAACCATCAAAACTTAAAAAACTTGTGGGATTTTGAATTTTAATATTTTCAAAGTTTTTCATCCTGCATCCCGCACTTCGCAACTGCGGGATGCAGGATGCGGGATCACAAAACCACCGCACTCACACGAACAAAAATTTTTCCATATCCCGCATCAATATAACGTAACCTCAGGTTGCAGTAGTTGAGTTATTTCTTAATGAATCTTCTAGACTTCATGAATAGGTGCTTTGAAGAATTTTGAAGTTAAAAAAGGTTCCATAAAAAAACACAAGTTTACATTATATATATGTTAATTAATCATTTGCATTTCAAATTATCTTTACCCACTTCTTTTGGTAAAAGAAAATGATTTTTAATGCCTTGCCTGGCCTTCATGAATAGGTGCTTTGGAGAATTTCAAAGATGAAAACGAAGGGTTTTTATGCAATTCCACTGGTGATCAACTTGAAGAAGAAGATGATAAACAAATGAGTAGCATGTTGTCATTGTTTCAAGCTTCTAACATTTCGTTTCCCGAAGAAAAACTGATGGTGTTCCCAACCTTGTCAAGCCCAAAACTGATGATGTTCCCAATTTCGTCATGACTGAATATGAAGCGACATATATCATAGACTGGATAACACTTTGCTTGCCAGTGGATAATACCACATCCAATTTGATCCAGCACCTCGTCAAATTGAACCAGACGCAAGACTCCGGATGGAGAACGTTTTGCAATGTTAAGGCCTGAGTGTTTTCAGAACATAGTTCAATTGGACACGCCATGGTACAAAATAAAGCTTGATCTTTTTAATTCCATGCTGCTTTCTTCCGTATTTGAAAGAGCAAGGGCAAGATATGGTAGCCTACATACGAAAAAATGCAGCATGTACTATTAATTATGAAGAACATTTTGTTCAAAACCATCAAATTCACAAAACCATAAAAACTTTAAAAACTTGCGGCATTTTGAATTTTAATATTTTCAAAGTTTTTCATCTCGCATCCTGCACTCCGCAACTACGAGATGTGGGATACGGGATCACAAAACCACCGCACTCGCACGAACAAAAACTTTTCCGCATCCCGCATCAATATAATGTAACCTTAGGTTGCAGTAGTTGAGTTATTTCTTAATGAATCTTCTAGACTTCATGAATAGGTGTTTTGAAGAATTTCGAAGTTAAAAAAGGTTCTATAAAAAAACACAAGTTTACATTTTTATATAGGTTAATTAATCATTTGCATTTCAAATTATATTTACCCACTTCTTTTGGCAAAAGAAAATGATTTTTAATGCCTTACCTGGCCTTCATGAATAGGTGCTTTGGAGAATTTCAAAGATGAAAATGGAGGGTTTTTCTGCAATTCCCCTGGTGATCAACTTGAAGAAGAAGATGATAAACGAATGAGAAGCATGTTGTCATTGTTTCAAGCTTCTAAAATTTTGTTTCCTGGAGAAAAAATGATGGCCAAAACTGATGATGTTCCCAATCTCGTCAAGACCAAAACTGATGATGTTCCCAATCTCATCATGACTGAATATGAAGCGGCATAAATCATAGACTGGATAACACTTTGCCTGCCAATGGATAATACCACATCCAATTTGATCCAGCACCTCGTCAAACTGAACCAAACACAACACTCCAGATGGAGAACGTTTTGCAATGTTAAAGCTTGAGTGTTTTCAGAACATAGTTCAATTGGACATGCCATGGTACAAAATAAAGCCTGAGCGTTTTAATTCCATGCCGCTTTCTTTCGTATTTGCCGATAACACTTTGCTTGCCAGTGGATAATAACACATCCAATTTGATCCAGCACCTCATCAAATTGAACCAGACGCAAGACTCCAGATTGAGAACATTTTGCAATGTTAAAGCTTGAGTGTTTTCAGAACATAGTTCAATTGGACACGCCATGGTACAAAATAAAGCCTGAGCATTTTAATTCCATGCCGCTTTCTTCCGTATTTGCTGGATCACGAGATATACGTGATCCAGCAATCACAATTTTAACCGGAAATTTTAACCATGGAAAATTTAACTCGCTAATCACAATGCAACATGTGTCGAAATGGTAATGGCCAGGGAGACGAAGAATCTTTGAGACTGCGTCTCCATAGACAAAGGGCATTCGACGTAATTAATGTTTTTTTATTAATTTGTTAATTTATTTATAAATGATTTGTTGTTGATTGATATACAAAATCAAAAATATAAAAGGGTTGGAATACAAATATAATATACATTTAAACTAGGCTTATGAGAAATCATAATTAAGTATAATCACTCCCTTCATGTTGAGAGTGTTTGTGCTATGGGAAGACCTCAATGAGTTATTCCATAGATGGCATAGCACACATAAATATCAAAATGACTAAACTATAAAAAGATGTAAACTATAAATATCCATACATCTATGTGTTAAACCAAGCATGATAATAAACATCGTTCTCACTAAATTTGTATGAAAACATGACATTAACTCAACACATATATCATGTTGGTTGTAAATAATCAAATTTTTTACTGAAATCTAGGTTATATTTATATGATATAAACTCTCATAGCTTGACATTATTCGATGTAAAACATATGCTTTTTCTAAGAGCATGTATGGTTTAATTTTTCTAGCATGGGTGAAGAAAAGTTGAACTGGTGCTACTAACATGTAGAGTAGTGCTAATAAAATGTTAATGTTTGTATGGAGAACGTTGGATGACCTAAAGAGTTGGTGAAAAACTCATAAGAAATGTAAAACCCTAAAATGTATTTTAAATAAGATTAGTGATATGTGTCGCCCAGGTAGTCGATAGGGGGACAACATAGTCGACTATAGGAATTGGGCCATGTTATGGTAGAAGTTATTAATGCTAGACTGATCAAAGAAACAACTATAAAGAATAGCATACACCATACACTAAGCAACTACAAATTTAATAGACAATGCCAATCATAGAAGAATGTGAGACAATAATTGATAATGGAGAAACCCCAAGGAAACTCCTATTGTATTAAGTAGTCGTCATGAGAGGTTGGTCTCTTGAGTTTGTAAGCAAAGGGTGCAGTGAGTAGAAAGACTAGTTTATATACACAGAGGTCGAATGTAGGATTTGTTAAGAACCAATCGATACTCCTCTTTAGGAACCCGTTTTAATGTAGTTAAGAGCATAGAACCAAAATCCCTTCCATCTTTGAGCTTACAAGTATTTATACAATTTTGAGGGACGATTGGGTAAGTATCCGCCATGTTTCAATTACAAAGAAAATAGTTACAAAGAGACCATGTGTCTTCTTCCCATTCACCAGCTAGAAGAAGATGAAGAAACATTGTTGCCATGTCGATGGCGGTTCAGATGCCTTCCAATTGTTCAGAATATCATCTGACATGTGCTGGAATCATCAAGTACCATCAACGTGAATGATGACCCATCATCATGTGTGCTAATTGACTAAGATCGCCTAATCCATTGAGATGATCGAGTTGTGGATTTGACCTAGGAGTCAATTGGGAGTGGGCGCTAGTCGATGTGTCCAGTAGAGTCTTGGGATGGATTAATTAGGATTGGAAATTGTTTAAGACATAATTAGCAATGTTAATGACATAGTGTGTCAAACATTTTTTCCTTGTAAAACTTTTTTGGCTTAATCTTTTTAATGATAAACAATGTCGAGTTCACTTACATTTTGAAAATTTTGACAAAGCAAATTAATGGGGGATTTGAACATTTGAACATTCCTTCCTATTTTGTCTTTGTTGGATTTATTATGATCGAACCATGGAAATTGCCTTGCATGAACGAGCCATATGAGAGAACCTCATGAACAAACCCAAGGTATGCACCCTTCAAGAATGAACCCTTCTAGAGAGCCCCATAAACAAACTAGGTATGATGTATGCTTGGACAAGCCCTGTGAGAGAACCCTTTAAACAGTAAAACCAAGTTGGATGCCCTACATAAATGAAACTTGTGATCAAATCAAAGCATATGTAATCCATAAACAAACCAAATTTGATGCCATTCAAAGCTATTGAACCATAAAAAATTACGGTGATCTAATGATATAATGATTTGCTTGGGTAAATGTATTTATTTATATATTTATACTCTAAACCCTATTGATATTTTTGTTTTGGTTATGTCATTATATGAAGGTACATGAGAACAACAAATGTTTAATGGATAAACATCCAAACTATTGTAAAAAAAAACATTACAAGTTGAAAAATAATTTCAGGGTTGATTATTTTATGAGAATCCTTACATTTTGATGCAGGAGCATAGGGACCATCATCCATGGCAGCAAGAAAAGGCGAGGAAATGCTTGGAAGAGTCGAAGTCTTCCACATCATAAGTAGGGGCTCCCAAAAGGTCGGGAAGAGACCAGGAGTTGACTTGAGTCGAGTCAATCAAGTCACAGTGAAGACATAAGGCTAGTCAAAGTACTAGGAGAATCGGTGGGGAATCTCACAAAGAGAAGTTGATAGGAGTAAGGTGTTGGTCCTCAATTTGTCACTGGTTTTGGATAATAATATTACATATTGAACACATGTTTTGTCACCTTTTTGGGTATTTTCCACCATGCAGTGCAACATTCAGCAGCAGGTATGGACATGTTTTGAATTTATACAAGTTATGTTTTAATTATGTTATTTCACGATTTTTTTTGTTTAAATTCGGTAATATGCTATCCTAATGTATGAAATTGTTATTATAGGATCTTGGCCTTCAATAGGTGTTGCATTCGCCCTATATATGTGCAGAGCATATCCAGCGCAACGTCTAGCTCGTTGTTCAAACCGTCTAATCAACTGCGCATTGTTGATAGTGGATTCATGAGCGTTAAAGGCATGTAACGGTTGCAAACTGTCGTGACCACGCGCCAACATATTAGCATGCGCCTTCTTCTGGAATATCGCTCACATGATCCCTTTTCTTGACACCTTCACGCCTGCTCCGATTAAGATTGAGTTCATGTGCCACATACACACCAGAACAGAACCAGATTTGCGAGGGCGTAGGGAAATGTCACCTATTGATTATCAGTTTGGTTACTTACCATAATGTCTGCTTTATCTTATAGCAGTTGACCACTAAAGGGTCGACTTGCTCGCCCTGTATCAAACAATCTATATATAGGCTCTGTTATGCGATTTAGAAGACGAGTCTTTTTATTTCATATGTAATCAGTCAAGCTTGAAAACTCTGTAATGCTACCTTTTGATTTAATGAAAGTTCTATTGCGCTGTGTATGATCGTGTTCCATTGACAAGGCATCACTCTATTTGTTGGGAGGCCCCCCCAACAACTAGAGTTTTATATCTTCGTATATTTCTCTTCTTTGTAACTAGTATAGTTTTACTTTGTTTATGCAATTTCATTCTTGTAATTGTTTATGATAAATTGTGTAGCATAGGTTTTAGTTTAATACCATCCTGATTATGTAGCTTTCATTTATAACTTAGCAATCGGTTGCGCCTAGAATAGTTTCCAAATTGTTTTGCAAAGTCTTTACAGTTCATTGTTTGATTTCTAGACTAAAATTCCTTTGATTAAATCATAGTAAATTTAGTTTTATTTATTTCTGTTTTGTCATGAATTTGCTTAAGAGTAATTCAGTCTATTCGATGATGTAATTTACTTTTCAAATTATTAAATTAGCTTAGGTTATATTGTTATGGAATTCAATCATTAAGTATATTTACTTCTTGCTTTTATATTTCATTAGCATATGCATGAGACAACTGCCCTCAACAAATCATCTAGATTCACTGTTTTCTTGAAGTTTTAGCATTTTCTTCAAACAGACTGTCATTCAGATAGCCTGTCCCACCCCTTATACAAACCTTCATTCTAACCTGCTATCCAGTCGCTCATTTAGCCCTGTGTGTCTTTAATCTATTTTGAGCTTATCTTCTTGGTTTTCTGATTTTGTCTTGATAGTAATGGTTAAATAATGATTGTATTTTCTCTTAAAACCCTTAGATAAGATTGTTTAGACTCCTTGTTAAACCTTATTTCTCTTTCTTTTTACCTTATGCCTAGGAATTATGTCATGTAGTTTAATTCATTGTATTGATTTGTAATTGAACCTTTGTTTTTCCTTTGTATACGCGGTCTAAGTTACATGCATTAATAGATTAAGTGTTTTACACATTGCTTATAATATAGTTTGTTCTCGTAATCGTGTAATAGTTAAAGTGATCTATAAGATAGAACTCAAATCACCTTTATAAGTTTTATGTTTGTTCATAAATCATGTCTACTCTCATATAGTATTTTGCAAGTATGAGTTATTTGTTTATAAACAGTCATGTTTACTATTTCTTGTAACTGGACATTTCTCAGTTTGCACATTTTTGTAGAGATCAAACTAGACTTAATCCTATTTAGCTTTTACACTTCTTTTGAGAGTCATTTTGATACCTCTCCTGCTCCAGTTCCTCTTACAGTAAATGCTTACCCTCAAAATAATCAAGGAGAGTGGAATTAAAATGATTTAGTTTAATTTATGTGCATTAGTAAGTGCATGTATAGTTTTTAAAAAGTAGCATATTTAGTTGTTGTAATTCCTTCTTGATGTAGTCATTCTCTCAAGTAAAATAAATCTCTCGAGATAGAATAGTTCGTTGTCATAACATTGTTTATATCCGGACATTTATAGATAATTTGATACCACTCTGATAAGTTGAATTCAACAGAGTTTTGACTTTGTTTTCCATTTGGAAAGATCTTTCGATCTTTTGTTTGCTAAAATATTACCATGACCTCTTAGGAACCCTTCTACCTTCGCATATATTTTGTAACAAATCTAAGCCTACCAACCCCGGTCGATAATTAAATATTAGGTAAATTATTCAAGACAATATTTTGCCCAACATAAGGCAGTCGGGCCTCGGAGGAATGGAGGACGAATGGAGTCACAAATAGACATAGTTGAGGATGAGAGTAGAAGTTATTCAAAGGGATTTCCCAAACTTGAATGAATATATATAAGAAGAAGAGGGTGAAATAGTTAAGCCAACGAAGATTTGAGGGTTGAGAGGAGTCCATAGAGGGAAAAGTGGTGAGACCAAGAGGTCAAAGGAAGTTGAATATTGATTCATCAAGCCACTAGATGGGAGGATAGTTAGGCAATAGACTAACTGATAGAGAAAGAGGGTTGAGGCAAGGACCACTAGGAAAGCATTAGAAAAATAGGGATGACTGGTGAAAGAGGAGAAGTTTTCTAATAAGGAATTAATAATCTTCAGGTGGAAGTAAAAGGACAAGTTCAGCCCAAGAGAAAAGAAAAGGATCAGATGAATAAGGAGGAGATTACCAAGTCATGGTCAAGGCGAGAGACTATCTTGAGAAATGGTCGAGGAGGAAGTAAAGTAGTCAACGAGGGAAGAAGTCAACATGGGAGAAGATGACTGAGTTACAGTTGAGATAGAGGCCAACTCTAGTTGGTAAGGGTAAGGAGAAGGTTGACAAGTGAAGGTCGACACAGTAGAGAAGTGGTTAGTCAAATGCCAGCAAGGTCAAAGGAATCGACAATGATTCAAGTTGAGAGAAGATACAATAGTCGAGGCAAACTAACTGGAAGTTAAAAAAAGAGGCCAAGTTGAAACTGATGCAGAAGTAGAAGAACAATCAAAGGATGATCATGTCGATGAAAGGGTCAACGGGAGGAGAATGACCGATAGATAGGAGGCACCAATGAGGATTAGTTGGGTCATGAAGAAGATGAAAGGTGAAAAGGAAATCCAGGTAACGTTCGAAGAAGGTATGGATGATAGAAGCATCACAATAGGTGATTAATGAGGAGGATAATGAGCACCGATCAAGAGTTTCCCAATTGAAAATAGCCAAAGAGTAGGAGTTGTCATAGAGGAAATTACAACATTAATTGCAAAGTAATGGTGGCGGTTGAGGACGCCAACTGGCATTGTGTTCCAAGGAGAATTTTGAAAGAAGCCAAATGATTCTAGAAGTTGTTTAAGGGGGGAAGTAAGGCAGTGGATAAATGGTATAAATAGGAATCAAATCATAAGAAATGGATCTTTTCTCTTAGGTCCTAAGATGATATCTTATGATCTTTTTTATAAATTTTAAGCTAAGTTTCATTGTAACAGAATAGGATAGCTAAGCCATAAGGGACTCGCCCAAGTTGTAAATCAATCTATGTAATTTAATTTATATTATTGATATAAATCCATTATTAGTGGCACCATTTTTGTTGTTGTGTGATTTGTGTGTGTGGGTGTCTGTTACAGCTTGTATTGTGCACCCTGACTGGCGAGCAGTTTTTTTCGCTTTTATCATTTTCTATCAAAGTAGGAGTAGCCTACGTAGGAAAGAAATCAACTCTGATTACTATTGTGTAGCTTTGCAGAGTTGTAGGGAAGAGTTCAGTTGTGATTAGATGTGAGAAACAACTCCATCTACATTTGGGTAGAACTATGGAGGAAGGGATAGCTCCCACAGGAGATGGGGTAGACTTATCTAGAGCGTGTTTCAGAAGGGTTGATAAGGTTGTATCTCCACAAATATGGATGTGGGTAGAGTTACAAGCATATGAAATGAAGAATTTCGATGATTATGACAAGAGTGTTGGATAGAATTGTCCAGCGACAGAACTAGAGACCCTAAGCATTGGCTAAATTCAACAATGGATTGTTTGGTGGAGTACCTCATGAATAAAGGGAAAACCCAGTTGAATTCTGGAAGATTGAAAGGAAGAAGTTATTTCTGTAAAAATAGGCAGTAGTTCCAGCAGGGAAGCTAGGTAGAACTACTAAAGAAAATCAAAAGAAAGAAGGACTCATATAAGGATTCTAGAAGAAGAGTGCTCAAAAGAGAAGTGCATATATGAAAAGATCACACAAGGAAGTGTTCTTGGCAAGAATATGTGCCACAGTAAGGGAAACAATGGTCAAGTTGGAAGCTTTAGAAGTAACATAAGGGATACATAGATCAGCGAGCCAAGGCAAGTCGATTAAGACCCTAATGATAGGGAAAATAATCCTCACTGTGGAGGAGACAAAGAGAATTACTGAGCATATTGAGGAAATATTAAAAGTGTTAGGACTAGCACAAATATCATGCTAAATTGATAATATGAGCATGAAGAAGAATAGGAATCCATAGAACAATATCCTGTAGAAAATGGGAGCATGGACTGCTTCCCAAAATCGGGAGAAACGTTGGAATGTATCCTTGAGAGGACCCAACATAAAATGAAGAATGAAGTGGTTTGTAGATAAGAAGAAGTGAACGTCATAGAATTGGTCGAGCTAGTGCAACCAAAGTCAGATAGGGAACCAATGGGGGAACCCTAAGAGAAACCAGAGCAGCCGGTTGAGGATATTGTAGATATAATGAAGGTGGATGATGACCTTCATGTAAAAGGGTCTGGAGCATAAGGAAAAATTGTCGGCATGATAGAGGCATACAATAACAAGAATATTGATACAAGCGTGGAGGAATACATTGAAGCAACCACTACATAATAAGATAGAACTAAGGAGAGTCCTTTGGCAAGTCTTGTGGGGGTGAAGGTTCCAACCAAAGTGTTGAAAGAGCACTCATGCAAGAGTGAAAAAGAAGAGAGAGGAAAAAATGTTGTGAAGAATATAGACGAGGAAGTAGAAGACATGGAATGGAGTCAATGTCCATGGCCAAAGAAGGTGGAGAGGTGAGAAGGAAAGTAAGTCATGGAAAGGCTTGCAGAAGAATATGATTTAGTAATGGCAGTAGTGAATCTGCTAGGGACTAGAGAGAAACTTGCATTTGATATGCAAGTCATCGAGTTCATATCGTCGAGAGACTATGCGATGCAGAGAAGTGAAGAAGTGGGAGGAGAATCCCAAGAAAAAGCAATGACAATTCACGAGATACCAATGATATTACCATTGAGAACAAACTCCCACCAAACTAATCGATAAGTCCAAGAGTTTTTGGATGGAGGATTTATCATAGGAAGATTGAACCTGTGTGCAGTACTAGTCAAATTGGCACCAAGGAAGAATATGAGAAGGGGTGAAATGAATAAGCACTCTGTAGAACTCCTTGATAATGCATTTGATTGCAAGTGTATAGGCATGGTCAAGGCCATGAAGAAGACTCTAAGGAAGGGAAAGAAGAGTATATTAAAGAGGAAAGGACCACTTGACAATTGGTACCAAGTTTGGCATTGATTCTAAAGGAAAAAGAAGAATTCCATAGGAAGAGGTTGATTTAAACAAGTGTTAAGAAGAATTGACTAAAGTTAAGAGTAGATCATCTATTGGAAAATTCAGTTGCTAAGATAACCAGTTGAGGAGTAAGATAAATGATAAGTCAATCGGGTGAGAATACAATGATAAAAATATGTTTGTTCAGAGTTAGAGATGGGATGTATGGACTTGGAGGAAAGAATAAAGGGGTGGAAGACTCGATCGAAGTATTAAAACCGAGGACATGTTCTTTTCATACCATAGAAGCCTAATGCAAGAGAAATGAAACCATTAGCCATGACAACAGGAAAGGCGAGGGAATGTTGGGAAGAGTTGATGTCTTCCATGTCATAAGAAAAGGTAGTGAGCCCAGAGGGTTGGGAAGAGACAAGGAGTTGACTTGAGTCAAGCTTACCAAGTCCCAACAAAGACAGAAGGTTAGTTGCAGTACTAAGCATATCAGTGGGGAAGCCAACGAAGATAATTTGATAGCAATAAGGTAGTCAGAGGACTAGAGGAAAAATGAAATCATGGAAAAACCCAACCAAGGATGAGAGTAAAATATATCTAAGGGGATATCTCAAAGGTGAATGAATGTGGACGAGAATACTGAGGTGAAATAGTTGAGCAAGTAAAGACTCGAGGGTTAAGAAGAGTCCATAGAGGGAGAAGTAGTAAGACCAAGAGGTTGAAGGAATTTGATTATTAGTCATTGAGCTACCAAATGGAAGGATAGTCATGAAACATACAAACTAATTTAGAAATAAGGTCGAGGTAAGGATCACTAGGAAAGTAGTCAAAAAACATTAGCAAAATAGGAGAAGTTGTATGAAAAGGAACTAATAACCTTCAGGCGGGAGTAAAAGGGAAAGTTCATCCCAAGAGAAAAGAAAATGATCAAGGAAGAAGGAGGATCCAACCAAGTTGTGTTCAAGGCGAGAGACTAGCATGAGCACTGGTCAAAGTGGAAGCGAAGTAGTTGACAGCGGTAGAATTCAATATGGGAGAAGATGACTAAGTTGCTATCAAGATAGAGATAAACTGAGATTGGTCGAGGTAAGGAGAAGTTCAACGCATGAAGGTCGACATGATAGAGAATTAGTCAGTCAAAGACTAAAAATGTCGAAGGAATCGATGGTGATTCAAGCCAACAGAAGGTAAAACAATCAAGGCAGAATGAATGATGGTTAGAAAAAAGTTTTGATTGAAGCTAACACAGAAGCAAAAGAACAATTGAAGGATGGTCATGTTGATGAAAGGGTCAACGAGAGGAGATTCGACATCAGAAGAATTTCTCATGGATAGGAGGTCCCAAAAAGGATCATTTGGGTGGGGAAGAAGATGAAAGGTGAAAGGGAAATTTAGGCAATGTTCGAAGAAGGTATGGACATCAGAAGTGTCGTAGCAAGTGACTAATGAGGAGGATGATAAGCACTAGTCGAGAGATAACCTACTGAAAAGAGTCGAAGAGAATTCTAGTGGTTTTCACAAAGGCAGATGCACCATTAATTACATAGTAATGGTGGTGGTTGTGGACACCAATTGGAATTGCGCGCTAGGGAGAATTCTGGAAGAAGCCAGAGGCTTCTAAAAGCTATTTGAGCGGGAAAGTAAGGCAGTGGAGAAATGGTATAAATAGGGATCGAGGTAGAAGAACAGATCTTTTCTCTCATATCCTAAGATGATCTTTCAATCTTCTTTTGTATAACCTTTGAGGTAAGTTTTGTTGTAATAGAACAAGCTAATTGAGCCATAAGGGACTTCACCCTTGTTGTAAATCAATTTATGTGATTAATAGAAAGCCATTATTAATGGAACCATCAAAGTTGTTTTGTGTTGTTTGTGTGGGGGTGTTCGTTACCTCTTCTGTTGTGCACCCTAATTGATGAGCATATTGTTTCGCTTGCATTACTTTGATTAATTATGTTATGTAATGCTAGCTTGCTAATATTTAATTTTGGTTTCAAGTCCTTAAAAGCCAATGATTTTTCATTACATACACTAAAATAAGAATTTAGTACTTTTTACAAATTTTATTGAGCATATTTCTTGTAAATATTGAGAACCCCTATTTTTTCATGTTATATTCTTATATCGCTTGTTTTCTTTTTTATGTATTCTATATTGCATTTATTTTTTTAAGCATAGTATAAGAATAATTGATCAGAGAATGTATACAATTACTCAATTTTACCCTTAATAAATGCATGTAGAAATTATTAAATACTTTTAACTTTGTAGATGAAAATGTAAAACTTTGATTTCGAGGAAAGAAATAATAAAAGTAAAAACTTTACTAAAGATTAAATACTATATAGAATTATCATCATACTTATAGACCTATTAAGTTAGATTGATTTCATCATTCTTGTTGCTCCAAGGTCAAAGGACCATCACATTTTACAAACCATAGGAATAGGTGCACTATGTCTTCTTCCTTCCATCATACGGTTGAGTGTATAAATGCATGCATATGTGGATGAAAGAATCTAAGTTATTCATGAAAATAATAATTCTTTCACAATTCTTACCATCATAATAGAGGAGCCCATGTGCTTGAGATGCTTCCACACATCACCAACAACATCTTGAGTGGAGTGAGGCCTTCCTCCACATATGTGAGGACAACTTGGAAATCCAAATGGCCTTACGTAGGAAACATTGGATTTGACATATATTTTGTAGCTAGCAGGATCCATACACTCCTCCAATGAAATACCTCTTGACTTTGCAGTTGGAGACCACACAAGATGCAAGAGAGGTCTTTCTTAGGCCCCTAGGATCACATATACCCACTATAAGATATCTACTAAAACAAGATTCTTTTCCATTAGTATAATTGTTTGATTTCTAATTGGACAAAAACACCACAAGAGATCTACTAAAACAAGCTTCTATGCCATTGCTACAATTGTTTGATTTTCCAATTGGACAAGAATTTGATGACTGACAATAATCATGGAGAGGATCTTGCTCTTCAACTGATCCATTAAAGGGATTCTCATAGTAATTTAGATATGTATGCCAAATTAGATTCCTCAAGTCAATATTATTCATCTTTAAAAAAAAAGTGATGAATAAAAGTACTACTATGAGATGATTGTGGAAATCTCACTTTCAAAGGTGAGGAAGGATTGTGCTAGTATTTCCAGGCAATCTCTCACCAAAAATTTAGGAAATCTAGACTCTATGGAGAGTGTCACATGCCCCAATTTTGCAAAAATAATATTATCATATTTGATTTTATTTCAAGACAATATGTTAAATTTTATGCTAAAGTTGTAATTGATGACTCAGCAGAGTCAAGGATGTTGAATGTAATTATGGATATTTTAATTATAAATAAATAAAAGTGGAGACAACAGCTTGGGAGAGCTGTTAAAAAGAGTGTTTACTGGTCAAGTTGGTGGAGGAGACTAGGTGGAGAGCAAATAGACAAGTGGCAGCATCCTCAAACACTTCCAATGTTGCAGGTGGCAACCTCCCTACATTTGGGGTCATGATTCCCCAAGAAAGTGGGATCAAAGCAGGTGGCTCAATTAATGACAACTAACCCAAAAAGACCTAGGCAATCTTAATAAAAATGCCCATTGAAGAGAGCTGAGGCTGCTCATTCCAAGAAGAGAATCATTCAGGTGAATGTACTTCAAAGGATTTCATTGGGAAGGGAATTTGTGGAAGGTGTTTGAGGGCTAAACTGCAGAAGTGATCTAGTACAGCTTTTCAACTGAAGGATCTTACTGCTTAGTGCAGAGTTAGTACTGAGTCATTGGACTAGTATCTTGTTGCATGCTCCACCAATTCTCAGCCAAGGAGACCACGAATAGGCTCGGGGGTCCTGAGAAGATGCTATTTGAGCGCTCTCCAAGAGTTGGTAGGGAGGAACGGCCTCCCAACACTGTTGTCATCCAGCTTTAAACAGGTTCTACAGTCTTTTATTTACTGTGTTAAAATTTTATATATGAGAATGAGTGATTACATATTTTGTAGTGCTCTGATAGAGCTTGTAGCCCTTTAGTTATTTGAATATTAAATCTGTAATTGATGAAAATAATCCTAACCTGTGTTTTTCCCCGTCTGGAATAGACCAGACCGTACTCTAGCACAGGCAATTCATTATAAAATAGATGAAGGATATGATAGAAATATGGATTGAAGAGAGTTATTTTGTATTTCATAACAATGGAATAATTTATTTCTGTATATAGATGTTTTCAAGAAAGAATATTAACCTGTCTAATTAAGTTTATTGTTTTAACCAGACTGTGGTATTAAGAATGCTAGCAAAGAAGTATTCATAATACTTTACAAACAACAGGTTTATTTCTTTTAACAAGTTGATTACTGTAAATAGGTTATTATCTTATTCAAAACTGTATTTTATAAAATGAAACTATTAACCTGTAATATAGGTAAAAGAATTAACTTAGATAAATACTCATTTATTTCTGTGAAGAAAGAACCAAGTTGTTTTACATAGTTTATTTTATTTTTCATACTGCTTAACTATATCTACAAATGTTGACATTTCAAGTAGGGTAATTCTAGTATAGCTCTTTTTATAAATAAATTAACTACAACAATTATAATATTGTAACAAGGAAATGATAACAAAACCTATTTATGTACTTATTAAAATAAAATGGACTGAATGCAATGGTAAATAATATTTATAAATGAACCAATTCATTTAAATAAACTAAACAAAGATCAATTATAAAAGAAAGTACAACGTCAAAACCCTCATATGTATTAACATTATAATTTATAGTATTAACATTGTAATTCATACTAATAACATTGTAATTAATAATCAGATAAGCAATAATCCAAGGATTTGGATTATTTAGTATTCTTAAACTTAAAACTATAAAATGTTATTACAGTCCTATAAGGACAGAGAAAGATAACAATGAAAGTATAACAACTATATACCTGTAACAAACAATTAATTTAACATTTATTATTGAACTAAAACCTATAGAATAATTAAGAAATTATTTTATACACAGGTCACCAACAGGATTAACCCTTGCTCGAATATCCGAGCTTATAAACAAATTATTATAATAGGAAGAAATAATAGAACATGTTATAATAATACATTTTAATGCAAGATAAATTTAACAAGTAAAGATTTCTTTACACAGTCGAATAAGGGTAAGAACCCTAGTATACAAAATTACAGTAAGAGCATAAAAATAACCGAGTCCGAGCTCAAGAGAGTTAAATCTCTATCCTTAAAGTCTAAACAGAGAATGGCTTGACAGGCCACAAAATCTTTTTACATAACTGTTCACAAAATAAGTAAAATAAAATTTACAAGTCACGGCATAAGCCGGAGAACCCTGCTAACAGCAAGGGTTAGCAAAAAAACTAAACAAGTAAACTGAGAATTAGTAACCCATGAAGGGTCACTCGTAGGCCATGACTTCCAACTGAAAAATTGTTCCATAAAGAACTGACAAGCATGGATTGCCATGGGTTGACCAGGGCTTACCCGTAACCATGAAGCCGACCTTACTTGTTTGTACCAACAGCAAAGAAAGATGTAAATCGTTACCTACAAGGATAAGAACCCACAACATTAAAATTATGCTTCATAATATAACTGAGACAAGAGTAAGTTTAAGAACTGTTTAATAAGAAATTTACATACCTGAAAGCGAAGGTAATGTAGCCACCAAGAAACAGTAGCGCCGCCACCAGCAAGACAAAGAGCCAACCCTTCATTTCTCCTGTGACAAAGATGGTTCAAACGCATGCACAAACCACTGTTAGTAGCAGCAAGAAGAAGGTGGAGCAATGACCAAGCAAGAAGCGGACGGTGAAGCTTGAACTGTCACCACAATGCGAAGCATGAGGATCCACACTCTCAAAACCCCATGATGGAGACAAAGCTGAAACAAAAGCAATTAACTCCTTCAGACTATCCCTACAGGTAGGCCATGGAGAAACAAACCAGAAGCCACTCACAGGCCAAGCCGTAAGCTTTAAGTCACGACCCGCAACAATTTTTGCCATGATAAACTCACAGTGCAAGCAAGGGTTTGAGAAAGAAGAATACAACTGAATATTGTAAACCAGGACGCAGAGCTCATTCATTTCATAGTAGGGTAAGCATGGTGGCCATGGGAATAATTGCAGAGCGGCCCGAAGGCCCGAAATCCATGGAGGAGAATGACAAGAATAGGGTTACACAAACCCTTATACTTCCAACATTTGGCTGAGAAGAAAACACGTGGTCTCATAAATTATTCAACCATGCAGTGGGTCGATCATATAGTTCTTGTATGCCAATGATACACAATGATTTAAAACATAATTTTATGCACAATCATATAAGTACTTAAATAATTCAAAGGTTCTACGTGATCATGGATGCCAAGCTACGGTTGCATGGGCATAAACCATGAACCCTCGAATCTTTGCCAACGTTATCATATAGTCATCGTATAGTTTAGGACGAGGGTGATTTCAAAGCCTTTGTTTTTATACAAAAACCTTACACATAATCCCATCGATGGAGTGGTCTAACGCCACATCCCTTTTCCATTGCAAGTTATAATATGAACTTTATAATTAAATGATTATTCATATTAAGCTTTTTGTTGATCATGAAATCAATGCAACCTCATAATCTATATTCATGCTCAAAGTATTTTATGCATGGAACTTTAGTTCATCACTAACTGTTTATCCATTTAGTCATAGCATCAATATTATAGTTACAAATGTTGATAAGCCTTGAGCTATCGTAACTAAGTTTATGAAGTAAATCTTATGATACTTGGGAGATACTAATTAAAAGGGTATTTAATCACCTACCCAAACTATGATGTTTAATAAAGTATTCCTAATAGACTTTACATAGCTAATCTTGTTGCCACCAACGTTTATGTTGCGACTTAACAATTTTATAGAACATAGTTTTAAATAGGATCATGAACTTTATACATCTTATTTGTTTATAACCAGAATTACTGGTAAACATGGATGTATTATAAACAAGATAGTTTATGTGTGTATTGGTGAGTATCATAGAAAAATATAGTTTTCAGTGGGTGGCAAATACTAGGATGTTGGCTAGGAATCCTTTACATAGCTCAAATCAATGAAGTTTAATAGCTTTTGGTTATTTACTCAACCATGACAAGTACTATTAGTTCACCATGTTTTTGATTAGTAACATAATTTTTAGAACGATCTAGTACTTGCATGAGGTAATAAATCAATCTCTCTTGAAGACTTTGACCTAAGTTAACTGTTGTGGTTAGTAGCTTGATTCAAGAGAAGTATTAAAAAAAAAATAGGAAACTGAAGTGGAACAATCCCACTAGATTCTAAGTCCTTAGGACTTTATATTTCACTGTAATGTTTAGAACCTTATAGGTAGTAATCTTCATTACAAAAGATAAATAACAAGCAGTTGGTTATACTATTAGTATAAGTTGATAATGTATATTACTATTAGAACAATCATTATAGCATTACAGGTTATGCACTCTAAGTGAAAATAACTTACAACAAAGATAAGAAGTTGGGAACCAGGGAAAGTAATTACTGTTGTTATTTACATTTAAGAAAGAAACTCTTCTACATGTATATCATTGACAAAAATAATTGAAGGAATCTACTAGTTTAGAAGTAGATTGATATGTAACAACTTATTTACCAAGCTTTTTATTTTGCAAATAGAAATATAGCTGGATGCTTTATGGAATTAAAGGCGTTACTCGATCATTCATACCTGTAAAACCTATAAGAACAAGTAAGCTTTTTTGCATTAGCTTAAATGCTAAGTAAGCCCCGGAATCCAAAGACAGATCCACCTACTTGTCGCAAATTAAAACTCATCAGCAAACTGAAAGAGGAATTATTACACAAGTTAAACCTAACCCTCTATCAAAAAGTAGAATGCCAAGTTACTTAATTAAGATTACGTATTAACTAATCTGGTAACTAATTCTTTTATAGATAACTGTTAGCTGTTAGCAGACCGCTTTCTCAGCATTTTATGTATTTTCAAAATTTTAAATTTTTATGAAAATTTGGGGTTTTGACAGAGAGGAAGATAGCCTTGAGGGATTATGCTACTCTGCAAACATGGCCTTTCAAGTCCATTATTTCTAGGTTATCATCTCCAATTTATCTTCTTGCACCAATATTTTCTTCTCAACTCGTTCAACCTCTACACATTGGATTTGGTATTTTCAAGGCTTCATCTGAAGAAAAAGGAGTAGAAGGGTGAAATAAACAAAGTTCGTTTATAAGAAAATATCCATTGTAAATAAGATAGAGAACAAAAATCCATATGGGAAAAATAAATATTGAATGTAAATAATTAGATGGTTTACAATGAGAGTGTTGCAAGTATATATACATAACCTAGAGGCACTAATGCTAGCCATGCATGAAAGGATGCGTCCCTTAAATAATTAATAACTATTTATTATTATTATTATCTATTACATTACCTTCCCCTTAAAGATGTTTTTTCCTCAAAGCATATTGATGACGAGGCTTTATGTCTTTACTATTGCTAGTAATGACGTCCCACGATATTTTTTGTGTTGTTCATTGTGACACTTGACGAAACAAGTTGATATGTTCTTTTAAACATTGAGTAAAAATGTTGCATCTTTGTGAAGTGGTCCATCCCAAGTTAACCTTCATTGGGACTTTTTGTTGATCGATTTGTTAGATGGAACTTCTCTTTTCATGCTTCCACCCAATTTGTTGATCTTGTCTCCATTTTTTTTAAATCACAACTCATATGTTTATGTTCCTTTCGACCTTGTTGTTGTTCATATCGATTCTTGTGTTTTGAATGATGATAATGTATTCTAATATTTTGTGATTGTTGTTCATATCAATTCTTATTATTTGGACAATGATAAGGCATCCTAATCTTTTCTGATTGTTATTTGGAACCACCATGTCTTGATATTTGTGGTGATTTGTCAATATAAACATTAAACTAAATTTGAGCATCGTTTGACTCTATATTGGTTCCTTTTTGGTGTTTGAATTTGAGCTTTGATGACTTCTATATTAGGTCAATCATCATTTGTTTGTTGACTAATGATCATTTTTTTTTATCTAACTCTTCTTGTAAAGACTTCTTATCGGGATTTATCTTTTTAATTTGCATAAGTAAGCCTTAATTATGTCTCCTTATGCATACAAGTTCTTCCTTAGAGTCTGACTTATCGACGTCATTTTGAGTATCTTGATTCTCTTGCTCTCCCTCTCTTAAATTTTTTATTTGTTTTAGCAATTCCCGATTCACCTTCATTGAGGAATTTTCTTCGTCTTTTCCTCGTAATTTTTTCTTAAAATCTTGATTCTCCTATTCTAACTTTTGTTTGTGTTTTGTTTTATATTTTTTCTTCTTGATTTGAATAAACAATTTTTTATTGTGATCTATTAGACGAGAGATCTCTTATTCTTTATCCATGATAACTTTGTCGAATTCTCTTTGCATCTTTTGTACAGATTTCTGATTTTCCTGTGACATTACCTTTGCGATATCTTTGAAATATTTACTCGACACAACTTCTAAATCTGACTTCATTTGAACATCCCATAATGTGATTTTCTTCTTTTTATAAGAAAAATGTCAAAAACGTTTTCCTTGTGCTGAGAATGAATGTACCTAATGTATCTAACCAGGGTGACCCTAGAATTATATTTGCTTTGTCTTGACATATTGATACGACATCGAATATCTATTAAATTTGTAATCATCAATAGCTAGTTGTAGGTTCTGAATTTCGTATTTCTCATTAGACAAAAATCGTTCCATTTTCAATAATATTTGGTTGTGGAAGCATTTATTGATTTGCCAAATCAATGACAATGTGATTTTTCTTAGTGGTCAAGCAAATAGCAATGGAAATTTTCATTCCTTAATATGACATCTACATATTTTGTATAAGTTTGAGGGAATCTTCCTTGTTTCTCACCAAAAAACCATTTTTGTGGAAAAAAATCACCACCAATTTTGATTACGTTGATACCCATTTTTCTCCCATGTCCATTTTGAAAAATCTTATACTTTTTTTGTCGTCCCTCCCATGAATAAAAATATGCCACGCATTCACGAGTACAAAATCGCCACATATGACGTTTTAAATAAGGTTTTAGTGAGATTTCATTCTTTGTGTTTCAAAATTTTATGTACATTACATTGCATCCAATCCTACGACTTTTTCATGTCTACAACATCAACTAGAAAGATTTCCAGGATGTCATGTAGCGGCTCACTAGCTCGTAGCTGTTGGAGCCCTACAAACTCTACCTCTGTCGATTTCCACCCCTAATCTTCCCAACTCCCATCTATAGAAAATATGCCCTCTTCCATTGCATTCCCTTAACCCTATGTTGTTCCAGAAAAGAAGAGGAGCAAAAGGAGGAGGAGTGGGGATGCTCAAGAAATTGCCCTACTTTTCTCCCCTACCACCACTAACACTGGGTGACTCCATCTTGTCAAACAATGTTGTTGAGTCCCCTATTTCCTTTTACATGCAATATCTTCAATAGTCCATGCCCAACCCCTTGTACTCTCACTCGTCCCCTATTGCTGAATCACCCGGAGGTTCACAACACCCACCACTACACTACCTGTCTTTGTGCCAGGTGCCCCTTCTCCCTTTCTTGATCGTCGGGTTCCTTCTTCCCTTGTTTTTATCCTTTGGCAGCTCCTTCACGCATCTCGCTTCGCCCAGTTCCTTAACCCCACTTCGGTCACCCTATTAAGAAAGCTCCCAAGCCAATGTGGCATCATGATATGTTTGATAATCAAATGAATATTAATGCAACAACTTCTAATAGACTTATGAAAATTGAGACTTGTACAAAGGTCATTGTCTCAAGCTTAGATTATGGGGTTTCAAATGATGATATAAAGGTAAACAACCTATATTTTTTTTATAAATTTTATTCTTTGTTTGTGCCATTTTCATTTTCTTTTGTTTCAAGCAAGTTTTTTAATTTGTTCGAGGCTTGATTATGTCCAAATGTTTGCCTAGGGTTTAACTGAAAAATATGAGAATGGAAAGGAATTCAACAAATGTAATATATCGATATATTTTATTTTGTACAATATTGGCAAATTTTGTATTTTGCAACTTCGGATACTTTGAATACACTCTGTAGGAGATTTTTTCAGAGGTTGGTGATCTCAAAGAAACATTGTACATTGTGATAGGAGTGGGAGGTCAAAGGTAGGTCCAAAAAAGGTCATATATTATGGAAATATCAGGCAGGTCCAAGTAAGGTCATATATTGTGGAAATATCTATGTATTGAATATTTTTAAATTTGCTCTCCTTTTGACATTGTTATGCTTTATTTTTTTTAAATCATGTCAAGGTATAGGAGAAATTGTATTTGCAAGAAAGGCAGATGTTGAAACTATAGATAATCTGTATAATAATATGCAACTTGACGGGAAACCCCTAAAGCTAGAAATAGTTGGAACAAACCTAACAATTCCTGCTCCAAATATTCATCTTAGGAATTGGGCAGTTGGAAATTCAATCCATGCTTCAGTGAGGTAAACATCTATGATCATATTTTGTTTATGTGGGGATATTGGCCTGTTGATCTTATTTTCTTTCAAACAGGTGGAGGCAAAATTTTATCTGGTTAAGGAAATGAGTTTGATTTCATTGTTTATATTGATTTCCTTGTACATATGTGCCTTTTTTGGTAGCAATTCTATAAATGATGATACATGAATATGTATTATTTGAGTACATATTTTCCTATGTGCATTATTTCCATTGTCAAACCTAACTTTTTTGTATTCATCGCTTACTATGCTACTGTTGCATGTTTAAGGAACTATTTTGTAGTTTTAATTAAAAAAATACATAAGTTGTTTCTTCCTAACATAATTATACAATTTATAGGGGGGCATGGCAGGAGTGGTGTTGGTGCTTCTGCTTTTAGAGGCTCTCATGGTCATGGATGAGGTAGGAGTCATGAATCCCAATGTGGTGAGGAGAAACATGCAGAAGATCTTGATGCTGATTTGGATTCTTACCATGAAAAAGCTATGCAAATGAATTGACATACCATATTTTATATTGATTACCTAGCTCAGTATGTAGAGGACTTGATACTGTTGATAGACACTAAAAAGGGTTTGAAATATATCCAGTATAAAATGATTTTTTGTGAGAATCTATGCAATGACCTATTCACTGTTGATCGTAGTTGTATTGTATTCTTGAAAAGATTCTCATACTACCAATAGGTTTTGTGTGTCAACCAATTTATGCTCTTCAGATTCACACATCCTTCTACTCTCAACACCTCCAAAGATCCCAAGTTTTCCATACTTGGCATCTATTCTAACGTAGAGCACCTACAAACATGTAAGCATTGATGCTTTGTCTCCTTCGCCAACCCCCATATGCTCTTCAGCATCACACAATTTCCTACCCACGAGTACTCCAAAGATACTAATGTTTCCATACTGGGAATTTATTCTAACAAAGACCACCCAGACACTGATAGCCATCGAAGATTTATCCCTGAGTCGACGCCCATATGCTCTTCAACTTCACAGATTCAAATAAGTGAAACTCCTCCAAAGATAATAATGTTCCCATACTCAACAACTCTTCTAAATTAGAGCACCCATGCTTAATCCCCTTTATGTTCTTCAGCTGCACACATCCATGTGCCCATGACTCCTACAAAGGTACCAATGTTTCCATACTTGGGAATTATTCTTTGAGAGTGTTCGGTGGTGGTTTCTTCCTCGGGTTCTATGCTTGAATCACAAATTCACACATGGATTTACCTATTAGTCTTGTGAGCCTTTCACATACTTTAGTCGATGTATCTATTTGATGAGCTCATTTACTAGCCTGTTAACTTATGAGAGGATTTTTAGAGTGCTTGGTTGATAACTTAGAATAAAATTAAATGTGCGATGAAAGGATTGGATGATTTTGGAGTTTTAAACTCATTGAGCCAATTGAGAGTTTGCCAATTATGATTTAGTTTTGTCATTAATCTCTTTGGCACTAGGTTCTATCATCATTGGATTGACATTCATAATATTGTGTAACTTAAATTTTATGAAATTAAATGTTCGGGTGCATATTTTAGGACCAATCAGTGTTTCTCAATTAATTACTTCACAGTTCAGGTTTTAGATTCTTTTGGTGCTTAATTTGTACTCATAAAACATGTTTAATTTCATTGTTGAGATAAAACATGCAACTCCTTCATCGTAACCCATGTGAAACCACATTTTATAATTTATCCCTTAAAACAATGATTCAAGCATTTTTGAAATGAACATTACTATATCAAATATATCAATTAGGTTGATCACATTTTGTTCTTCAATGTTTAAATTGGAAAAACACATTTTTATCTCATGTTCCTACTGCATGCATGATCAATCTATAGACACTTAGTCATAAAATCTATCAAGGCCTTACCATTTAATGTTTATGCTCTTACGCTTGGCCTCTCAGTTCTTTGGCGATTGTATTGGTTTGTTGACAGAGATATGCCTTGTGTTATTGCTTATGCTCTTGTAATTGTCCTCTCTGTTCTTTGGCATATGTCTTTGTTTGTTTGAACTTATTGGAATGTTTACAAAGATTTGCCTTGCGTAGAATTCATCATCAACATGTGGTTAACAAAATGGGAGGTCTCCAACATTCTACTAGATAAAACAACACTAAATAGTAAAGATTACTTAGAAGAAATTTCCTTGGACCCTATGGAACATAAAAACCCTACAACTAAAATATAATCGGGGGTTATAAAGAATATGCAATTTATGCAATACCAATAAGGTCAAGCCAAATTAAATGTACTTCTCAAATGTTATGTTTACAACATTATCATAGCCAAACACAAATATCATAAACAAAACTACTCAAAAAATGAAAAAGCCAAACACAGATATCATAGACATAACTATTGGAAACATGAACATTGTATTGCATAACGGGGATACCAGATGACATGGAATCTCTGTGCAATAGTGACTCCTTCTACATAACTTAGGTTTATATCCTTGTAGTAATTTGACAGAAATTTGTAAACGATCAACTCTAAGAGAAAAACAACATCAGGAATTAGTGAATGGTCAATTCCAAGAGAAAAAAACCAAGAAATTAGGCTTGATAATTTGACAAAATATCAATTTTAAAAAGTTATTATTTTCCTTGGAATTCAATGTAGCTAATTAACTAAGATTATTTTCTCCCAAATCATAAATCCATCAGAATGAACAATCCTGCACAAATATTCATTTCTTTTGTTTTGACATTCAATTCATAATTTGGTGTGTTTTGATGAGGATTAAGTTTCAATGGGTTTTATGAAGGTCAGGAGTAGGGAGGTTGTAAGTACTAAGGAATGAGTGCACCTTTGAATGGTTCCTTATAAATTTATAAAATATTTGGAAGGAACATTTATTAAGAATCATTCATTTGTTAATAAAGAATTCAATATAAAGTGGGTTCCACATGTGAAAGCATGTAAATTTCTTCCTTTTTCATTGTGATTATGAACATCTAAGAAGAGTCGGATGCTTCTCTGATCCTTGGGAACATGTGGCCTATTCTGGATGGCTCCTTAGGTTTGAATCGGTGGCACTAGGGTTTTGACCCTCTCACTGAAAGGGTGACCATTAGACACATTTGGGTACTTCTTCCTGCATTACCCTATCCTCTTTGGAATAAGTATATCCTTACTGCACTGGCAAAAGTGATTGGGCGTTTTGTAGCTCTTGAAAAAGACTGCCATCTTATTTTTGACAAATGGATGGCTAAAGTCTTGGTTGAAGTTGATATTACCAAAGGCCTTATTCCCGAAATTGATATTGTTTGTGGAGATCGGGTATTTACCCAGAGACTGGATTATTTGCATATGTCGTTTAGGTGTAATTTGTGCCATGAAACTGGACACCTCTAGAATACTTGTCATTGCCTTACCTGTACCTGACCCACCTCTTCCTACTGTCACACCTAATCCTAATGAACCTCTGGAGGACTCTACTGATATCATCTATGCTTCTTCATCACCTTCCACCTTTGAAAATATTTCAAAAGGTCAACTTATGTATATTGAAGATATGGAAATTGTTTCCCTGCACTCTTGCTTTGGCCCAATGGGAAACCTTGAGGATTCTCCTGTCATGGAGCCACTTACTTCCTTAGAGCATATAGCTGTTGATGGACCTCCTCCTTTCACTTTGGATCACTATCCTTCTCTCCCTTTGCCCTCTTCTTCCCCTCTTTATAATCTTCTCCCCCTTTGTCTCCACCTGAAAGCACTGTACCCTTGCCTATTGTATCCTCATATAGTCCTCTTGAAGCTCCGTCTTTCCAGGATCCCTTGCTCCTTACAGCTCTCTCGATATTTTCTGATAAAAATCCTATCTCCCCTTCCACTTTACCCTTGGATTCCATCCATTTTAAAAATGTGACCATCAAGAAATCAAAGAAACCACCATTGGAGGATCTTGGGGTTACGAGGGTTTATACTCCTCTTTCGAGTAGACTCAAGAATGCGGCTAGACAAAACCACATATCTCCTGTTCCCTCACAGGTTCTTAGAGCAAGCACACCTGCTGAGCCTGTTTCCCCATGAAAATTTTGTTCATGAACATTCTGGGGTTTGGAGGGCTTACCAAACAAAAATCCCTTGGTAGATTATTCTCTAACTTAAGCACTAATATGATACATATTCAAGAGACTATGTGCTGTTACTCCCAGTCTCTTCTTCCGTTTTCCAAACTAAAACCTGGATGGGAATTTTGTGCCTTTGATGCATTGGGCCTTTCAGGAGGCCTACTTGCAGGCTGGAACCCCCTCTTGGTTCGCTGTAAATATTTCACTTCTTTGGCTGGTATCATCCTTAAAGAAACCTTTAAAGGTCTGTCTGAGACTTTTACTGTTATTAATTGCTACGAGCCCTACACTCAAAGAACTGTTTACTGGAATAACTTGGTGGCTGGTGGACTACTTAGATTACCCGATTTACTTTTGGTTGGGGACCTCAATTTTACCATCTCATCTTCTGAAGTCTGGGGAAGAAAGGCTAGGATTGACCCCTTGGCTCCCTTTTTTTTTCAAATCATTTCCTGTAACAAACTGGTGGACCTCTCTATGAATCTTCCAGGCCCTACTTGGAGAAATGGGTGCTCAGGAGAGGCAAGCATTAGTAAAAGGATGGACCAATTTCTTCTATCTGAATCTCTTCTCCCTTGGCTTTCTTTCTATAGAACTTGGGCTACCCCTACTAATGTCTCTGATCACTATCCCATTTGCCTAGAGTGGGGATTGAAACTATGCTCTCAGTGTTGGCCCTTTAAATTTAATAGGGCTTGGATTTTGGAGGAAGACTTTGCTCATATGGTCCTTTATTCATGGAATACCCCTCTGGACATGGATGCCCTCACACTTAAATTTCGCAGACTCAAATGTTTTGTTAAAGATTGGGAGAGGGTGAAGAACCATGAAAGGAAGCAGCAGATCTTAGATATTAATGAAGGTATATCAAATATCTTACTTGAGGATTCTGGTCTCTTATCTGCTTCCAATGCTGAAAAATTGAAAATTCTTCAAGGTAGGAAAGGAAAATACTGGGCCCATGAGCTTACCACTTAGAGACTGAAAAGCAGAGTCCAGTGGATTAAGGAAGGGGATGTGTTATGTCCTAAAATAACCAGTTGATTTCTCATTATTTTAGGTGATAGCTTTGAGTCCAAAAATTTATTTTGAAATTTTTTAGAGTCAATAAGGAGGTCCTCATCCTTAGTACTAAGTCAAAAATCTGATTTATTTGAGTCTTGGTTTCAAATTTTGGGAAAGACAGGTTTTGGTAGCTAACTCTGTTTTGTGAAGGCCAGTTAGCTGCCGAAAAGGCTCAGTTTCGACAGCTAAGAAGATTAACTAGAATGACATTAGCTGCCAAAAACGATCTCATCAGCAAATTAAAAAAAAGGGGTCGTGTCCGTACTCGACTTCACATCAAGCGAGCCTGTGTTTTGCCGCCAAAAGGAAGATTAGAACGCATCTCATATGACCATCATGAGGTTTAGTGTTGGTAAGCTGCCGAGAGCGAGTCATGAAGTTCCCACATCATTTCATTTCTAATCGCAGAGGGTTATACAGAATCTCATGATGCATACTTCCATCTGAAGGTTATCCGCAATCTGATCGATTCATAATTTCACACGAGCTGGGCGATATCATAGGTGATCACCTGCTGGGCTCATTCAAATGGGTATCTTATTTCTCAAACATTGCGAGCAGACCCAAGGTCCCTAGTTATGTCATGTTATCACGCAGTTGAAGTTCCGGTTCAATCCAGGGGTTTTTTTATCAAAACAGAGCATCGATCCAGGAGTATTCTCATCAGGACGAGTTTTCAGCGCGGTGTCTCTCTATCATCTACTACAAAACAAAGGTTCAGCTCATGGCAAAAACAAATCTGCCACTCAGGACAGAGCTAGATGGGGTTTAGTATCTCGAGTCCCACCCACAAGTAGCTGAGTTTTTCAAGACTGCACAGGTTTTTGATTATTGTGAAAAGCTCACTAGTTTCAACCAGCCACTTACTGAAGCATTTGCTCGGAGCTACAATGGGAGAATAGTGAAATTTGGCAGAGAAGAGTTTCATGTGGATGAGGCAGCTATAGCCGAATGTACAGGTCTCCCCAGGACAGGGCAGAGTTGGTTTAAGACCACTAAGGCCTTAGATATCAAGTTCAGATCGTATCTCCTACCAGCCCATAAGGAAACCATTCGAA